>JAZGTJ010011070.1:0-17344 GCA_036877575.1 Botia almorhae
CTGATGATCGTTTAAACCCCACGTCTGATGATCGTTTAAACCCCACGTCTGATGATCGTTTAAACCCCACGTCTGATGATCGTTTAAACCCCACGTCTGATGAAGTGTTACCTTCACTGCACTACAGTCACTCATTTAGAAGAAGAAAACTCTGTCATTCTGGCTGTTCTAGAGTCTAAATGATCAGCAGTTTAAGACATCTGGTTCTATATGTGCAAACTAAACAGCAAAACAAAAGTAATCAATCTGGAAAGTCTGTCTGACCGCGTGCAATCATGCATTCTTATTATAACCCCTCAGTGTGAATCATACTGTTATCAGAACTGTGTTGAATTAGGGCACATACACACTAGAGAAAGACAGACGACTGGTTCTCAACTGGAGGCTTGTGACTCTTCTGCCGAGAACAATATGCTTAATAAAATAATAACATTCAACTAATCATACACTGTTTACTTAAAATACACTTTTCAGGGGAGGAGACAATGTAATAATATTATCATGGTAATATTATGATTTAATTTCAATGTTAAATTTACTGACATTTTCATTAACGTCTGTACTATAAACAATTGCTTCTGTGTTGGATTGTCACTTGATGCCCAGAGAAAAATGTGGAGAAACCAGCTGAGAATCAGAGTTCTCTGGTGTGTGTATGTGTGTGTGTGTGTGAGCGCATGCTTGTTTCTCCATGGAAACGGTATAGGAGACAATCTCTTATGATGAAATGTGCTAAAGGCCATAAGTTAACTTCACTGTACATTGCAGGACGAGCAGCAGCGATCTTCTTTATCAGGTTGAGAAGCGTAGTCCATCTGTCTCACAATCTCAGAGAAAAGCTCATCCACCATGTTCTTACTCTTGGCTGAGGTCTCCATGAAGGGACAGCCCCACTCCTCAGCCAGAGCCTGGCCCTCATTGGACGAAACCTCACGCTCGTTCTCCAGATCCACTTTATTCCCCACCAGTATGACAGGCACACGCTCATACCTGAGGAAACATCAGGAGAAACTCAGCAGCAGATTCTCCTGGACACTTCTAATCAACCATTAGTAGCAAATGATTACATCTCAAAGTTTAACAGCTGAGGGATCTGATCAACTCTTAACTTCAGGATGAACAAAAACAACTGTGATTCTCACCTTATTAAACAGGTTTTTAAACTCAAATTCACATATACTGGCTATTTTACAATAGCTTTGAACGCGGCTCATGCAATCAGAACTGAGATTCGGAATCAGTTTTATAAAACTTTAGAAGAGGTGACATCACCTCTGAATCAGCTTACAAAACATTTACCATATACTGTAATTGTTATATAATACATATAAACATATGATCATATATAATCAAACGTCTGTAAAGCTGCTTTGAAATGATATTCATTGTGAAATTCATGTGAACTGAATTTAAAAAAGAATTATTGAATACACAGTGAAACTGTTTAGTGTTTCCTTCACCAAGATCAAGAGTTACTGAACCAACATCTGATACCCACAGTGATACCCATCAGTCAAACTGAAGCACATGTACAGTGCCAGTCAAAGCATGTAACTGACACCTACAAGATCTCAGACATCCAATCAGAGACACAACAATCATGTGACGTGTGAGTCTGTCCACCGCACCTGCAGCAACTCCACAGCAGCACATACAGCACCATTACAAACAGGAGAGAGGAGAACTGGTTTGGTATCAGCTCTAATGGAGAACAGAGGAAGGTGTTTGGTGTTTGGTGAGTGTTCAGCTGATCTTAATAACTTCAGAAGAAAATCTTCTGAGACACACAGATGTGGCTCTTCTGTGCTCAAGACATTTAATCTTTTAATTAAGAGTCCCAAAACTCCTTAATAAGAAATAAAAATACTTTTTTGGTAACACTTTAAAATAAGGTTTCATTGGTTAACATCAGTAAATACATTAGCATTTGATTAATAGTAGTTAATTGTTACTTCATGTTAACTAATGTTGTTAACAAATGAAGCCTTTTTGTTAAGTGTTACAGTTTATTTGTATGTTTATTAATTTTCAAACTGGGCAGACATAACAACCTAAGACCAAACAAAAGACACTCACACACATTTAGCATGCATGTTATTATTTATAAACCACACACAATAACAGAGAATAACATCCTGCTGACATTCACAAGCACCAATCATGTGCTACAATGAACAGCAGTCACATAAACCGTGTGTTACCGCACTGGGTGACTGGATGTAATGGTTAATGTGAGCAAGTGAGTGTATGAGTGTGAGTGAGTGTATGAGTGTGGGTGTGTGTGTGTATATGAGTGTGAGTGAGTGAGTGAGTGTGTGTGCGTGTGTTCAGTGTGAGTGTGAGTGTGTGTGTATATGAGTGTGAGTGAGTGAGTGAGTGAGTGAGTGAGTGTGTGTGCGCTTGTGTTCAGTGTGAGCGAGTGTATATGAGTGTGAGTAAATGAGTGTGTGTGCGCTTGTGTTCAGTGTGAGCGAGTGTGTGTGAGTGTGTGTGTATATGAGTGTGAGTGAGTGAGTGTGTGCGCGTGTGTTCAGTGNAGTGTGAGTGAGTGTGTGTGAGTGTGTGTGTATATGAGTGTGAGTGAGTGAGTGTGTGTGCGCTTGTGTTCAGTGTGAGTGAGTGAGTGAGTGTGAGTGTGTGTGTATATGAGTGTGAGTGAGTGAGTGTGTGTGCGCTTGTGTTCAGTGTGAGTGAGTGTGGATATGTACTCAGGATATGTAACATGCTAGAAACATGAGAAAACGAAGTAATCGAGTTACACATAAAGAAAGAAAATATACAAGTTACTGTTTATTTGTTCATTACTCCAGATTATCAGAAAAGGATTTGAAGACTTCAGCAGATCTGGTTAAAATCACAGAAGCACACAGAACACAACAGGTTCAATGCACCAGAAAAACTGCCGTTTCATTCAGCGACGCTGTTCAGTGACATTCTCCAAAAGTCACATCATGTTTCATCATATTAATGTCAGTTTAGTGTGATGAGGAGATGACAGACGCTGCAGTTCTGCTTAAGTGCTTGTAATTCCCCTCCAGTCAAATGAAGCTCAGAACTAATGACCCAAAACATCTATTAGAAAATCATTCAAGTACAAAGGCTTGCTCTTAATTTACTGAGCAAACATGTGTGCTGTAATTATGATCTAACAGACGAGATAAACCTCGACAGTTACTCTTTTAACACGCGTGTGTGATCTGACAACAGCTGCAGTTGTGCATCTACAGCCCTGAACCACAACACAAGCACTTATCCACCCAAAGATGAAGAACTGATGCTTTTCCTCCAGAATGACTGAAGCGACTAAAGTGACCAAAGCTAAAAGGCTGAGATGCTATTGGCTAGTTTGTGCTAAATTTCAGAATTTGGCACTTTCTATCATTTTCAAAGGAAAGAAGCATGAAACAAACACACATTCTTCTGAATACACACAGCACAGTGGTTTATAAGCAAATAAGACGCAGGGTTTTGTGCTGAAAGTGGCACAACTGTTCTTAGTGAATTCAACTGTGTGTAATTTGCAAGAAATTCAAATTGTGATCTGCAGTACTTTCAGTTTACTGTTTGTCTGCAGTAATGATGGTTCTGCAGCTCCGTCCAGCACATTGAAAGCCTCAATGTCGACACAGTTGCCCAGTAACAGTTCAACCCCCAGAGTTTAGAAACACAAAAACAGATGTGTTGTCTCCAGAGACGCTGCGAGAAGCAAAGCATGCTGGGAAACATTTGGCTGTAAATGCTGGTAGGAACCACACGCTGATCAGACTGCAACAAAGACACCTAGTTGTTAGTGAAAACAAAACAGAGGGAACGTTTTTCAAACTTTTCTAAATAAAAGGTCTGTCAGATATTGAGAGCAGAACAGGCCATGAAGACAGAGCATGAAGACCAAAAAAATCATTCAACTAAATTTACAACAGTCTACAGACTACATTAAAAAATATCATTACAACAACTTAAAGGATCTGCATAGAGATGAATAGCACATTTATGTCATCATTTACTCCCTCTTACCATTAGTTATTAAAACACAACAACTGCTTTAGGCTCTGATATCACACACACACATATATATATATATATATATATATATATACTGTACATGGTCTGGTTTACAAAATACAGAATGTGAAGTTAAAGGTCAAAAGCAAAAAAGAAAAAAACATCTCCATGCCAACAATTACTCTCTGTGAACAGAAAAACTGTCCCTTCACAATAAAAACACAAACTGGACCAAGTTAAAATGCAGTCATGGTGTTGACCAGCCACCCTCCCGACCCCACCCAAACATTCTATATTTACATGCACAGAGCTCGGCTCTGTGATCCAAAATCTATTCCGTACATGCTTGGAAAGTCCCTCACAAATCTCACAGCATCAACACTGATATCAGATCAGCAGAATGTCTATTTCTAGCAACACAGACAGGTTTCCCATGGTTTACCCTAAAGAACTAGATCAAACATAGTCTCGCCTCCAGTTCTGAGATCTGACGTGCCACAGGGAAAGTTCTCAAACCACCACCTCATCCCATCCATGAGGTCACTATGAAAGCAACATCTGAGTTTTACAGGCTTTGTGCTTAGACATGCCATATGTGTCCATTGTGTCGCATAAAACGTGTGTAAATTCCAATACTCTGATTCAACAGACCCTGGATGCTCCAGTGACTCAAAGTGTCGTATAAAATGAACTGACATCTTGCATCTGGCACAGCCTGTTTATCTGCAGGAGGCTGTTTAAAGACAGAAACAAAAACACGCTGAGACAGCAGACGCTAACAATGGTAACAATGTCGAGTTTTGCGCACTCACCAAAATATAAATGAGATTGTGATGTTGTTAGCCAAGTTAACATTAGATCTGCATTAGCTCACAGTGACCAGAGGCACGTTTGACGTTTGGCAGTAGTGTAACATGCACAGAAGAGTATGAAGTGTTTTCCTGAGCAGGTTTAGATGTGAAACATTCCCCAGCAAATGTCATTCTTTCCTACAGTACTAAACAGCTCTCTGGAATGCTTGATTGTGATTGGTCCATCACAGCCTTATGTGGTCAAATATTTTTGTATAATGGCCACTAAACTGTGTTTCTAACATTAGCTAAGCTAGTTTACTCTCTCAAACCTTCTAACTCAAATCAGTGTTTCACGTCCATGAATTTATGTATTTATTTATTAAGTAGCCAAGTAACAAGCAGGATAATATACCTGGTCTTTATTACAAACAGTAATAGGGAGAGTTTTGTTATTGGATCACTATGTAGCTCAGTATTTTACTGCGAGCTACAAAAGTAAAAATGCAGCATAACCAAACGGTCACTCTTTAAGCAGACATTTACAGGAAAATGTGTACTGATGATGTCACTCCGCAATGACCCGCATTTCATCCGTGTGATGATGTGACTAATGACTCATGAGTTATTGTGACATCACTTGATGAGGTAAGACACTGTAACCAACCCACTGACAACAATAACACATCAATAGAAATCTGTCTGAATGCAACAGTTACTTCTGTTCACTATGAAACACATTCTGCTAGAACAGAAAACAAAGCATATGAGAAATAAGAGCTTAAAAAGGCCAATAATCTCTCTTTACATGACATGTTCTGACATGATCATTCAAGTCTTTGAGTTTGTTACACCAGTGTGCTGAATCTTCAGTTTGAAGTGGTTTTATGGGTTATATTTATGAAAACAATGTTCAGTTCAGTGAACAACGGTTCAGTGGAATCATTATCACCGTTTATTGTAATACAGCTGTCAAACACATGCAGGTTTTCTGCTAATCACAGATATTACGATGAAGTTAAAAGAGGTTGGTTGTCTGGTATAATTAAGGTATGGCACAGTGATGACATCAGAGGGTAATACCATGGATAGACAGTGCTTCAGAGTATGACACGGTTCATTTACAACATGGTACTCCGTCACTTTAATATCATACAACCACAGTACAAAAAAACACGATACTGCCACGATCCCATTTTCAGAAAGCAGCGTGCATTACATGCACAGAAACATTACAGCAGCATCATGATAAAATAACAGTATCAGGTGGTCAGACCTGATATGTACCATAAATTCTCACTGATCACCATATTAATCTTGCTGTCTTTGCAGACTGTTGCAGACAGTGCGTAAAGAATGACCTTCTGTATAGTGTCCCAAAACCACGTCATTAACTAGTTACCTTTTAACTCTGATGATCTGGTCTCGCATGGGCTTTATGTCTTGGAAGCTCTGCTGGTTGACCAGACTGTACACCAGGATGAAACCTTGGCCGTTCTTGATATAAAGATCCCGCATGGACGCGAACTGCTCCGTGCCAGCCGTGTCCAAGATCTCCAGCACCGACGGGGATGAATCCACCTCGATCTCTTTGCGGTAGAAGTCTTCAATGGTCGGGTCGTACTTCTCAATGAACGTCCCGGTCACGAACTGGACGGTGAGAGCGGACTTCCCGACCCCACCGCTACCGAGAACCACCACCTTATACTCGCGCATTGCGCACAAACCCGCAACCGACGTAACGCGCGTTTATTGAACCAGCTAACAGCGTCCGATCCGATCAAATGCAAGGGGAAACTCGTATTGAATAACACAGACGTCGATGAGAGACTGAGCCATGGCTGCTGGCTGTATTGCAACACTCACCATAGAGATAAATAACAGAGGCGCACAAAGAACCAATGCGCGGACTTCATGGCACAAAATCCTTCGGCGCATCTACACCAAAAAGCAAAAGCATCTACAACCCAACATCTGCTGAAAGAAATCACATTTAAAATGCCTGTCCAATGACTTTGCATGCCTTTTAGGTTATAACAAAACCTTACGTCCTAAAAGGACTAACATAAGGCATAACGCGTGAATCCCAACGCTCATTTGGGTGCCACTTGCAGATGCTGGTGCATTTAAAACAGAAGACCTAAAACAAAAACGAATTGGCGCATGATTTCATCCATCCTGCCTTAAATATCCCCGCATCTACATCTCACAGCGTCTCCGACCGCCATACTTTCGGGTGGAGACCCACTGAAGCCGAAGCACACAGGCTGCGCTCGAGGATAGGTAGTTACCATCAAAATCGATGGTCGGGACGCCCAATACGCACCCGACCATAGGTAAACCACGCCCCCAAACGTTCGTCAGACAACTTTCACTTTAGTGGGCGGAACTTCCGCTGTTATCTTCGTTGTAATTGGTTACATGTCGTGGCAAGCAATCAATCAGAGCCGGCGGACAAGGGCTTGACCAGGAATGACTGCTGGGGATGCTGTTCCTATGGCAACAGCGGGTCGCCTGTATCAATACCTGGAATAGAAAGCAACAGGAATGCGGTCATTGTGTGCATGGACAAAGATACAGACTGTAGATCGCAGTGAACACGCAAAGATGTGCGCAAACCAATGACGCTCAAGATTTTCTTAAAGAACCTCACGAGTGTGCAATGACTTAAAGCAAGTGTTGAAGCGATTTCTCTGATTTAGTCAGATGTGCTCCAGTTCAGACAGCTGTGTTATCATCACAGGTGTAGTTGAGAACCTTCATTACAGAACATACATGTTCCACTTAAATAATGTATTTAATCTAAAGGCACATAATGGTTGTGTTCACAATATTCACTTGTGAGAGACACATGAACCTCACTTTAATGTATAACAATAATAATAAACAATAATGTTTTATTGTACCATTAGATTAGTAAAAAAAATTCTATCTATTACATGTCAGTAGTTCACTGGGTTAAAAACTAAAGTGAGGTTTGAATTCAGCATTAAATTATATTAACAAATTAAAATTAAAGTGTGAAGCGCTTCTAGTCCAGCTGTGACCTGTTGACATGACAACTAGAAACCTTAGCCTATAAAAACACCATACTCAACAAAACACAAGACTTCATCAAGATAACCCAACCGAAAATATATCATCATTACTAAATTATATTAAAAATACTATTCAAGTTATATATACAAAAAGCAAAAGACAGAAAAGGGTGACATTTTTGTTTTAAATTTATTTGTTTTGTCTTGATTTTACACTTTTTCTGGAACCAAAAAGTTTGACTATATGACATAATATAGCACATAATATTTATGCACAAATTAAACATTTAAAATGGTTACATGAAACTCTTATTATCCAAACATGGCTGGGTTTATATTGTTCTGTTCATAATAACTTTGTGATGTCTTGTAATGTGCGTGTGTAGATAGGCTCTTGCATAACTGACACAGGTCAAACAGCACAAAGTAAAATACCCACAATCCTTTGAGAACAGTTTGCTTGGCATCAAGAGCCATAGTGTGACATCACAGCCGGAAAAGGTCTTTGAGAAGCATTCAAAACCATCAAACATATCAGCCCCTCAGTGGAAACGTTGAGAAATAATAAAACTCTTACATGTTTAAGTTATAGGTATATACTAGACTCATATATAGATGAGAAGGTCAGTGGACCTGTTGAGACACATTAAGAACACAAAGGCTGAAGAACATTGGACTCAGGGTAAGGCAAAGTGTTTGGATCTGCTGTGTGTTCAGTACATGAACTGATTAGAAAGTGCTTTATCACCATCAGAGTTTGTCCTGCATCTCTGTACATCTCCACTCACTTGGGCTGTAAGAATCCCACATCAAAGACAAACTTTCATCATATGTGCTGTGCTATGTGACAGAAACATTCAGTATCATTTTTAAATTTAAAATAACGTTGACATAAAATATCAAGCAGATGTTTGAGTATTTAGTTCTGCAGTGTAACAGAAAGAATAAAAGAACTATTATTAATTAGTGTTAATTAACTGACATTTCACATTCATTGTGCATCGCTTTGAAATGAACATGAAATCAAAGTGCAGCTGTTAGTTGTAACTCTCATAAATAATATCAAAATGATCTTCAGCAGTATTTGAAATCCTCTCCATCAGTCTAAAAGAGAACAATACACAAGAAACGGGTGGGTGGGGGGGGATTGGATTGTAAATATTTGTGGACTGTTTCTTTAAGTTTTTAACTGGTGAGTATTTACTACTTTATCTTTAAGTGTTACACAATTAAGAGGCCGTTAAATGCCACCGAAAACTTCCTGGTAATTTAACCTTCACATAAAACAAATGATGTAAATGTTGCTCTAGAAAAACAAAAGGAATAAAGAGAAAACAAGTACATTGTTTACAAAAATACCAAATAGTTAGTATTTGCAACTTTAGGTTGCCACAGCAACAACTTAATATTATTATGAAATAATTATAATACTACTGAGATTTTTGTATTACGTATATATATATATGTATTTTTTTATAATTTTTCAGTTTTTGGTAAAACATTACTTATATAATAAACATTTTTTAAAACACAAGCAGTTCTACAACCTCGCTTACACTACAATGTGATGTCCTGTTTAAGATCTAGAGGCGGCTCCTGATTGGCTGATCTTACAGTCACCGTAGCGAAGGACAACTGCATGTAGCTGAGCCTGGCTTCATAAATTACATTCATTTTAAAATAGGATACACCATTGTTCTGTGACTAGCATTTAACAAAACAATCGAATAAAATGACAATAAAATACATTTAAATCACATTCCACTTCAAAAATTACATTAAAACTGTAACTTTTGCAAAAAGAAAACTTTAAAGAAAAATAGAGAGAAAATATAACATGAATTAACAAAAACAACAAATAAACAGAACGCTCAGACTGGTGCCATTTATCTGCTAAATGTCTCTGTGGATTGTCTGTGTTAATCAAGCACCATGAAAGTACATGATGATTCTGACTGGATCGGTAACACACTGCATGCACACAGGCATGCGGGCCCACACCAACGCATTCAAGCATGCACCTACACATGCTTCACTGCATTCGACCAGCAGAAATTAGGGAGATTAAGAAGGCTGTATTTATTTGTCCAGGTGAAATACACAATCCAAATAAAACCTTTAAAATGAAAATGATGAATTAAATAAATCTGTTAATGTTTCTTTACAATAAGAAAATGAGAGTGTGTGTTAACGGACAGTCTTGACTCAAAATATTCATTACAGTAGGTTCCTGTAAAACACACTGCAATGACAATCATTTGCCAGAGTCACAGATCTCAGTATAGACGTTTACTCTTGTTACATTTCCAATGTAAAGTACTTCAAAAACAATCAACAAAACAAACATTCTGCCTATGCCATCTTGTTCCAATTTCATGCAATTGGTGTGAAAATGATCTTTAATATTATATTCAAAAACCATGTAATGAAACAGACTATGACATGCATGAAATGCGTTCAACTCTACATCTGTTGTTGTTGTTTTTTTCAAATTGGCCAAGATATTTTTGGGAGCATCTTTTCAAGATGCTTGTTGTGTATTTTTAGGCACTTCTACTGTTTATCAAATAAAACAGAATTATCGGTGAGAGTGTACCGCCCTCCATTCAGACATGTTGAGTCAAAGGTCGTTGCATGTTCTGCCCCCTCAGACGACTGTTTGCTGGGCACCATGTGATGGGACTGTGAACAGGTTTAGGAAGTCTGTCCGGTGTGTGGACACACACACGTGAGGCTGATCCGTGCATATGAGTGTATCTGAGTTTACAGTAGCTCTCGAGTTCAATGTGAAGCCCTTGGCACAGTACAGAAGCCCCAGTCAACTCCCAGACGGCCAGCGTTCCCACAGACACATCCAAATCATTCACCGTCCATTCAGAGAAAAGATCAACTAAAACAACCGTCGAGAAGTAAGAATAACACACACACACACACACAGTCCTGCACAGAGACGCACACAGAAGCGCTTTTATGGCATGTGTTTTGCCACATTCACACTTCTGACAATGACACTTAAAATCACTTCACGTTGTTGAGCTGTAAACCTTTCTTTGGCCATTGGGAATAAAGAGTCACGGGTAACACCATCTCAAATCATTCGTTTCAAGCACAAACCAATGAGAAGGTGAAGTCCAGGAAGGCGAAACCACGCCTTGATGCATGAGGTTCGAGGGAGCGCAATTTAACCAGTACACATTCAATCTGCAGACATTTGTTTGCTGGTTTGTTTTCAGCCGAAAGCAGTCCCGCTCTCCTCGCTCAGACGCTGTGTGGGGATGTTTAAGACATTCCACACAGTCAAGCACTTATTATTAAATCATTATCAAGCAAAACATTTGTTTCCTTGTTTTATTCTGTCCCGCGTGAGGTGTACGTTGTGCATTCGTTTTCATTTGTTCTAAACAAATATGGGAATATTATCTGACGACTTATCATTCAAATGAATTTTCACTCTACTGAACATGCTGTACATTGACATATATCTATATATTATCTATGTACATATATATATATATATACACGTGTGTGTGTGTGTGTGTATATTCTTGCCTGTTTTTATATATCTTTTGTTTATAATCTATTCAGAAACTGGATGTGTCATGTATGTCAAGCATGGCATGTATATTGTGTTTGTGTAGTTGATTTGTTTGCTCTTTAACATGCAGGTTGCTGTATTTCTAAGGGCAGGTTGTATTTACAGCGGGATTGTTTTAGGTTTCTCAGAGCAGTTTCCTGACACCCCAGTTCTCTTCTGTGGTTTATTTCAAGATGATCTGTAGAAAACAACAGCAAACACACACAGCAGTTAGTAATGATCCATACACATCAAGCAGTGATTGAGTTTAAATGTGTGATGCAGCCTGAGTGCTGGATTTTCATGCTAGTTACTGAACTTATGAATGTTAATGTTGTGATTATGATGCTCTCAGATTGTGAGGTCATTGGAAAGTCACTCACATGCAGTCTCATCGTTTCTCTTCATGTTTTTATAATGTCTTGTTTGCATGTTTTAAGTGAGCAAGTAAAGAAAAGACCAGAATCAAACAAACACTTGGTATATACAGTATGTTAAGTATAATGGCTGTGACTGGAATACAAGCACACTTCACAGTGTATACTGCATACCAGCCCTTAAAACCAGTATGTCAAACAGACATGTGAAATACTTTATATGCTACAGTACATTTCATTAATACAATAAATGTCATTATTCAGAAATAAGTATGCAGTAGTTTTGTAGTAAGCTATTCAGAACACTGCTTCATTTTCTTGCCTTTCTCTCTAGACAGCAGACAGACAGTAGCATTAAACTGTGTGTTAGCACTCAAAGGGAATTTTAGAGGGTTTTGTTACAGCACTTATTAGAGGTGAGACTCAACAATACAATATTTGGATTCTGACATTATTGTGACAGGTGAGAGAACCCATCACTGAAGTCCACAAAACAGTTTTTTTCAACAATATACAACAGCTCAAGTTTCCCTCTAATAACAAATTATCCACAAATTGTAGTTTGTCTGATCTGCCAACAGATGGTGTTTGGCAACAATAAGAAGTTTGTTGTATGGAAAGTGTTGTTAAAGCAGCTCAAGCCAGTAAATGAAAGTGCAGGAATGAGAAACGAGCTGGGCGGCACTCACTGCTGTTCACTTTAATGAGCAAACATATGACAGTAAAACACCATGAGTGTGCTGAGCAGAGCAGAGGCCACTGATGACTGGACAGCTCGCTGCACAACAGCAGTGTGGTAAAGCAAGAGAACAGACATGCAGGTTGCACAGAAAACTGGCAGCCAATGATGACATCAGGGAGTGTAATGTCATGCTGTTTAATGTGATGTGAACTAGGTTGAGTTACTACAGCTTACAATATAAAAACAAGTGTGTTATGCAGAACTGTGTGTGTGTGTGTATAAATCTATGGACAATAGTGTACACGCATACTGCTATCCAGGAGAGGGCGCTGTTCCTCTACATCTAGTACTGATACTAAATGACTTAACAACTGTGATTTCGGAAGGTTTGTGTGTCTCATGTTTAACACACACCTGAGGCTCTCTCTCTATCTCACTGCTTAAATAAGCTCATGTGTGAGAAGATTGTCTGTCTGTCTGTCTGTCTGTCTGTCTGTCTGTCTGTCTGTCTGTCTGTGAGGTAGGGAAACAGGAGATGAAGAAAGTCTCTGTGCATCTAATGCAGAACAAGCGTTATGTGTCTGCAGACTGTTGATGTCTGGAGTGTATCTGCTTACACACAGCTCCTGGTATTACTGTAAACGGTTTATTAGTGCAAAACATACTAAAAATAAATCTTTTATTAAAACAATTAAAACAACAGGGCTGCTGACCATTAAAAAAACCCACTGCTGGGTTTACTCTCCATCAAACAGAGACCAAGTCTTACAGATTTGTAATAATGTCCATTTCTGTTCACAGGCTGGAGAGATATGAGCTGCTATACTCTGTATTCCTGGCAGGGGGCGCTGAAAAGCCTCCAACTGTTTGGCTAGAGACCCCCAGGTTCAATTTCACGTGATGAGACTACAAATAACCCTGTATGTCCCAGTTCCAGAGTCCAGAGTGTATTCGGGTCCTCTGAAACAACAGCGACAGTCCAGTTAATGACAGGAACTTTCTATTTAAGAGCGATGGAAGTGCTTAAAGTTGCTTTATTTGATCCCTACAGAATAATTACTGAAGAGAGGGAGTGTATTATAATTCTCCTTACAGCTATGATTCACAAATCTTAGTATGATTGTAAAAGTACAAATAAATCTAAATCTAAAATTCTTCCCTGGTTATATTTATACATCTTAATTCTTAAAAAGAAACTAACACTGAAGCTTCACAACAGTTGGTGAAAGTCTGAGATTTGTAACTGCTCGTCAGTGTTAGTCAGACATTGTAATTGCTGGTCTCAGAGGGTCGCGTGCGTCACGACTGACTGTCGGCCTCCTCTGAAACGAAGAGCTGCAGTACGGGGGCCATTATTAGACCCTCAATCTCCTTCCTGACTCTAACCGACACCCTGATGCAGTTTCCTTAAGCACGGGTCACCTTTGCCCTCCATCCCTAAACCAACCCAGAAATGAAAGAACAGCCAGAGGACACGAAAGCTTGTGGAAGCTGAAAGGAAAATGACTGTGTGGAAGTTCTAACACACACGAGGTGATAAGGAGTGTGTATTTATAGCTCAGACCAGACGTGTTTTTATAAATGTGGATGAGGAAGGATCTCAACATCACAATAAAGCAAGGACATGCAAATCAAAATTAAGAGATAATGCAACACAACACAACTAATGTACCAGCTCTGAATAAGCACCAATCAGTCCACTAAATGTGGCAAATTGCCTTGATTCGTATGGCACAAACGGTATCACGCTAACAGCATGTGTTAAGTAGCGACATTTGCGTCACTTCTAACAAAACAATGGCGTGAAGTGAGGGGTCGTCATGGCGACTGCAGCAGAGTGCTTGTTCAGAGCTCAGGGTTTTATGAAAGAAAGCTTTAAAAAGGAGCAAACCTGATTGGCTGGCGCTGTAGTGGCGTAGGCAACACTGGCGGCAGGACTTGTTGCTGCAGAGACAGTAGCAGGCGGAGCAGTGTACATCATGGGTACTTTATCAGGAAGGGAAACCATGGAAGCAATGAACAGGTAGGTGGAGCATTATGGAAACCATGGCAACAGGTGTTTGGTTGGTTGGTATGGTTTTGATTTGTTTGTTTTTGCATGGTGTATATAAGAGCAGCGAGCCATCGTTAGGTTAGACCAGCAGATGGCATGCAGCCACGGTGCAAAGCAAGAGAAGCATGTGATAATACAAAAGAAAACACAAAAAGAGGAAAAAGGCTGATTATAATCACCGTAATCAGCAGTGCTCAGAAATCTGGCATGAGTGCGATGCATTACATCCTGCCTACAATGGGCCTAAAATATCCACCCTACAGCTTATCAAACTGCAGAGAATCAAACTGGCATACAGTCTTTCTGTGTTTAAGACACAAATCATTTGTGATAAAATACACTTTCTCTAGGAAACTGATTTCCCACTCAACAACATCCGAGTTTTACCTGAAAACATTTAAAGCGCTACAATAATGATACTTTTAAGTTACACTTTAAAACATTATAATAATAATTGCCACTATAAATAATTTATGAAGTAAATCGCAAAAACCCCAGAGAGAGAAATCTGAATAGTTCAAACAAACAGACGCTCTTACAGGTGAGCAGAGGCCCAATGAATACAATTCAGTGTTAATAACTGTTGACTGTTGACAAACCCAGTCAACAGACGCAAATGTGATGCAGCAGTTTGTGGTATGATCACCTGTAAGAGCAGCTAGTTCAGAGCGAAGACAGACAGACAAAGAGGAACCTACCGATGCTGCTAGCAGGAGCCATGCACAGCACTGACCCTGTGAGCATGCAGTGAAGAGTGAAGAGAAGATTAAGAGGGAAGAAAAACATTAGACACAGAGCCAGAGGTTCAGCAGGCCATACAAATGCAGTTACACTCGTCACAGATCACTCGCTCCGCAGGATGGGAAACAGGATCAGTACTGGTGAGGGCTGCAGTTTAGTGTTGTAATATCAGAGCAGAAGAAGAGGTCAAACAGACACACATGCGGTGAAGGAGTGACGTTACTACAGTTACAAAAGAACGAGAGCTGTTTCTGCAGGTGGAACGCCCGCACAACATGACAGACAGAACACACATCTGTGTGGTGACAGAAAAATACACCAGCAGCCCGACTCTGAAAACACTGCAGTCTGTACTGTACAGGACGTCTATAGGTTATATACTGCTAGGTTATATACTGCTAGGTTATATACTGCTAGGTTATATACTGCTAGGTTATAGGTTACATACTACTATAGCACATAAGAGCGTTTGATGTGAATGCTGGAATATATTCACCAATTAGGCCATTTTTTTTAATAGATATGACATATGCAAAAATGGTCATTTTCAACAGATGAATTTACACTTTGTTTTGAAACATTGTAAAGTGAGTTCCTAAATCTCATTAGCTATCGCTCAAGAGTTAGCATGTTTAGCATGCTGAATCTACAAAGACAAATCAAAGTTTAAGGGCATTTAAACAGCAAACAAAAGCCACATGCTGTACAACATCTCACAGTCAAAGTCCCAGAGTTACAGTGGCAAACAGCACAGGAGGCAAAGAGTGTGTGCTGTTAGGAGACTCTGGGCTGCTGTTTGCATTCACATGTTTGGCATGTTTTTACCTGTGGGGAAGAAAGCGGCGGTGGGCTGCTGCAGCTGCGCACTGGTCAGAGCCTGCTGGTAATGCAGGACGCTGGGGCTGAAGAGCGTGCTCGCCCCATCACTCTTCTCTAGAGCCGGTCTCTTCGGGAGAGGCTGCAGGATGCCAGGAGGAAACGCCTGGATGAGGAAACACAGGAGAGGGAGACATGCCGGTTAAACTCCACCCACATGTGAATTCTCCTGAGCACACATGTACACTGAAACACACTGGTGACTGTATACAATGTGAAGCTACATCACTCTGTTTAGCTATAATACAATGTAAAGTAATATCACTCTGTTTTAAACATGGACAATGTCACAAGCGTTACTAGGTAATTAGAAAGACACATCGCTGTGGAAAAAATGCAACTTTACAGTTTACTTTACGCCACAGTGGGCTTCAGTAAAACTACTTTACACTGAACAATGACGCAAACTCTTCATTATTGACAGATGGTCATTTCTACATACACGTACTTGGTGACTTTTACTGTTTTTAATCAAACACAAAGAAGCCAAATTAAATTCTGTGAGTTGCTACAGTACATTAAAAAGCTACATGCAAAGCAAAAGGTGAAAGGTCATAGTACCAGGTCTACAGATGCCTCGAAGGGTCGCTTCAGTGCTTTGGCAGTCGACTGAGTCTTTAAATAGCAGGCAGCGAGCACATGATGGCAGTGGGCCAATGGGATTCAAGCGTATTAACATACAGGTAACAGCAAGCAGAGGTGCATCATGGGACAGCATTGTATAGTGGATAGGTGAGAAGGAAAAACAAAACAAAAATAATCTGAATGCAGTAAACCACATACAAAACAATAGACATGCACATAAACGGAAAACTGTTACAAAGAAACATATCGCTATGTTCTGCATTAGTACGAAAGCAAAAAGCATCTACAATATCATGGTTAAAAGCATCAGAAATCAAGACTTTCACCAATTACGAATCAAAATAAACACACTAATGCGGCTGTAATTATTAGTTATGAAGCTGCTTCAAATTGTTCTTAGCATTAAAATAAACGGAACAGATCACTGCAGAATAAAGTATTACATAAAACACACTGATCATATCCAGACATCTCTCAGCTCTCCACAGCTGCTATTGGTAGTGTGAGTTTGATGTAAATGAAACGGCACACTGCCTCAGCAAAATGTGAGGCAGGCGTCTCTGTTCACGGACATCAAACGACCTTCATGTGCTCTCAACACTGAGAGCTGTCAGAAGCGTTTGGC
>JAZGTJ010011071.1:0-17344 GCA_036877575.1 Botia almorhae
AAAGATCTCCTGCACAGATCTTCCCAGAGGAAGACAGAGGCATGCAGGTACTGCCACACACCTGCATTGCACAGCTGTCAACGACTTTTACTGCATAGCTGTGCATAGGCTAGGACAAAAATGTGCTTAAAAAAATATATGGGGGAAAACAAGTGGGAGGGGAAAACAAGACACACACACACACAAAAAGTCCTGAATTTGAATACGAGAAGTGAGCAAGTTAAGTGGCCATTCCCTGTTTCAAATTAGGAAGGTGATTTTACGGTACCTCCCCCCACAGTAAGGGGGTATCCCTGTAGATAGGATGATTGTTCTAGACACTCAGTTTTGTTTAACAGCTAATCTTAAAATTGCTCACCCACAACAATCGTCACCCAACGTTTTAAAAATTCTGTCAATTTACTTTCTCTCATGTCTTTTTTAAAACCTATTTAACTTTGTTTTTGTAGAACACATAACGAGTAAAAAGTTGCTCTTTTCCATTTATTATAAGTGAATGGTGACCACAAGGCTATTGTATGGCTTCAGAAGACTATAGTTTATACAGACCAGACAACATATTAAGAACTATTCAGAACACAATCTTGGAAGAGTCACTTTTATTATTTTTATGTTTTTTAAAGCTTGACACCCCCTTGTCCCTATCCACTTTTTTTTAAAAAAAAAGCATCTCTGAACTTCTAAGCTACTTATTTTACATTCCACTAACATGAGTCATTTAGGCTTAGATTGACACAAGGGGGAGTAACCCATGACAAATATTCCAATTGTCCCTTTAAATCTCACCATAATGCAGAAAAAGACGATCACAGTGCGAACAGTTGTCCATCATTACAATTCAAAACAAGAAAAATGTGTGCATGCGTTTCCCCTGCTGCTACACCTTGCAGGTGAACTGCAATGGCTTGTTTGAGACAGAACATCAGTCAACCACTGGTGAAGTTGGGCTGGCAGACGGTAGCTGCAGCTGAATGGGAGTGGGTTGAGGAGGGCTGAGTGGGTGTCTGCAAAGGCGGCCTACATTCATTGTAAGCCTGTAACACATGCATGCCTGCCTTTTGTGTGTCAGACACAGACCTCATTTTCCTTCCCCATTGAGGAAGTGACATCAAGAGACATGCAACTTCTGCTTAAAATCAACCCTGCGTTTTTGAAATGCAGCTGGGTGCAAAACCACAGGATGTGAAACTTCTAGTCTTCATTCATTATTAGTCTACGTTGTGCCATTCAGCTTAGTGCATTGTCTGACATTAACTCTTCCCCCACCACTGTTACAAGAAATCCTGTTACAACATATGATTTGGTCAAATAAAGGGGACTATTTAAGCAGGAACAATAATAGG
This sequence comes from Botia almorhae, assembly GCA_036877575.1. NCBI lineage: Eukaryota > Metazoa > Chordata > Actinopteri > Cypriniformes > Botiidae > Botia > Botia almorhae. The sequence continues at coordinate 1,344 of JAZGTJ010011071.1, forward strand.
TCAACCAATTGTGATTTGTTTTGGGATCTGTTTTTTAAAGCTAAAGGGGGAATATTAGGGGAATGTCTGAAAATGTTATTATGTCATTGTTTTTGCAGTTTTATTTGACACTTGTGCTGCAAAACTATATAATACTATATTAATACTATTTAATACTATATTAAACTATAACTTGATCTTTAAAGACTGTGTGTTGTGACTGTGTGTGTCTTAGTATCATTCCTGTGATCACATGACAAGAGATTTCAAGGTTCACAATGTTTACTTGTGCTTCCCAATCAAGACATCACAAGATACCAGAAAGGAATGTCAAGGGTAGGCGGAAAAAATCTGCCTTGGAACAAAATATTGTGATTGTGTACATTATGGGGTTTAGTCAGTAAATGAAAAGATACATCTAAATTTGAAATAAAACAACATTTACAAAACCAAATCAGAGAGAGTCTGTTTTCTGAACTATACAAAAAAACAGCAGTTACAAATGACCTTTACCAAGACAATGGCTTCCATATCTCACTCTCACTGACCACAAAGGGAAAGAGCTGACTTGGTCAGCACACCTCCATTACCTTCCACCAATCCACCCTACAGAAAGCAGAAGACCGTGACTTTACTCATGCCTGCCTTTCATCTGCTGGAGAGCTGATCAAGGGAAAAACACATGGAAAACAAAAACAATCTGTGTATCCCCCTATGGTTTTTCCAACCATATGTGCTCTCCCCCCACATGCTATCTATGCTTTGCTCCACTCTGTCAAGTTTCGGTTTAGAATAAAGACTATGAAGATCGATAATCAGCTGACCAGTGGTTGTAGCTCCGCTATCTTATCTCCCATTCCTTTCCCCTCCACAGCGTTAGAGCATCTACACCCAAACCCAAGAGAGGGCTAGTGTTAAAAACAGCCCTTGTCTGGACCCAGGGGATCCAGTAGACTAGACCATGCAAAAAAACACTCACACATTAAGCTGTACAAGAACGTACTATTAACATCTACTTGCAACTTCTCTAAAATGTAAGTCTTTTAAATCTTAAAAACTTAAATGTGAATGTTAAACTAAGGCTATGAGAAAGACCTTTTTTGACTACAAAGACAGAGCTCTAAGTTTAAAAACTACAGTAGTTCTGGGAAAATGCTGGAGCAAGTGTAGCTACACTGTGCATGTGTATTAAATCTACACTGCATTTTTTTACGATTAAAATCTCTGGTCAACAGGAAACATCATTTTAAGACCACAGTTGTGACTTGTGGATAAGTCCGCTTGTGCTCACATTAAAAAGCCGAGGTAGACAAAAACGAAATGCAAATGATCTTTCCTCTTACCCATCCTCCTTGACTCTGGATCCAGGGCTGAATGTGGTTGTCTAGGTAGACCGTCATCCATTCTGCGATGCGTCCCACTAATGGACTCATTTCCTTCTCCACACATTCGACACACAGAGCACCTCCGAATGCAAACAGACCCACGATGCGACCCCAGTTTACTCCGTCACGGAACACCTCATCCATCACGCTCTCGAAGCTCTGGTACGCCGTGGTGGGTGTGATGTGAATCTGCGAGGAGAGATCACTGAATGCTCGGGAATAACGCAGCTCAAACTCGTTCGCAGAATCGCGGAGCGCCTCCTTCACCGCGTTCAGACCCCCAGTTCCGTTTGTCTGATGCTGGGGGGATGAAGTGGGGGACCTCGGTGGGGTCCCTGCGGAACTAGCACTCGTTCCATTCAGGGAGCCATTAACAAGGGTCATTGTTCCTGACGCCCCATCACCATTTTCTTCATCCGCCTGCCCCCCTTCAGTCCGATCTTCTGTGAGTCCAATGTGGTTGCAGGGGTAGTTCCTCTGTGAGAGTTTATGTTTAATATAAAATACCACCAGTTCTCGGTTATAGTAAGACATATTTCACGTCGTTTCTCGCTGTTATCCGATGTCTGGTAACTGCTCCTACTTGCTCGCTCTCAGAACACAGTGCACACCCTTGCGTCCTTCCCAGGCTTCTGCCGACGCTCAGGGATGGTGCAATGGCTCATGCCCTGTAGTAAGACAACAGTGCAATGAATTGATCTGTAAATACGCAATCATTTTCACAAACAGGGAGAGGAGGGGTCACGGTGAAACTTTGGAAGGGGTTAAGGAGCACTAAAATAAACAGCTTTATTCCACCCTCTAAACCCCTCTTACTTAATCGAGTGGCTTGATCAAAGGAACAGATGGTAGCCTCTCATCACCTGCCTCCTATGATAAACAGGGACAATTTCGCCTCTCCCCTTTTCTAAGAGATGGTCCTGGGAGGCAACGTATACTTTGACCTTGACATGAGTGAATAGCAGGGGGCATTTAAACAGCAGGGGGCATGAACAGCCAGCGTGGCTAGAATTATGATTCCCTTATTTGAACAAATCTGGATATAACGCACTGTAATTATGGTGGCAGAAGAACCAGCAGAGACAGTCACGGACAAAAGATGCCACAGTGATTCATGCCATTATTTATAATGAACGTCTTTAAAACGTTTTGAAAATTCTTGCGTCACCTATTTACTTCACACACATACATACATACATATGTATATCTGTACAAGCTCTGTCAAACAAATATGAAAAACAGTAAACAAAAAACAATCAAATCGACATATGTCGAGTGTACATCCAATCTATACGGAATGCTTTTACGGGTAGTCTTTAATTTCTCGTTAATAGTATAAAACCATTTATCCACTAAAACTTTAAGCGATCGTCATAAATACGGATATATAGAGAGAAGGAAAGAATTAGCTTGTGATCACATATGTACATAAAGTTACTATATTTATTTGACAAACTGATATTATTTATTTAAATATATATTTATTGGAATTTTTTTGAATAAATCATTAGTAAAGAGGCTTTACGCATTACATTATCTGGACGCTTGTGGGAAGGGCGCGCACAGCGCAGGGGGAGTTCTCAGGAAACACACTGGACCAGCCAAACACGTGCTGAAAACAACGAAGCTCTGAGAACAACACATGGCCACTGCGCTGCTGCGTTCAATGTGGCGAATGTCGTTTTACAAAAAAAAAACATTATTAAAAGAATATTTGAAATACTCTAATCTGGATATTTGGTACTTAGAAATAACTAGAAACTATTCATACTCGCGTCCTAATATGACGCACTTTGCCTTTTTGTTATTACAACGCAAAGCATTTATTTTCCCACGTCATGTGACGTACATTGTTAGATTTTAACACGCTAACTGGCTTTATGCGGATGAAAGAACTTGGAGTGAATACATGAAAATTCTAGAACGACACTGTTTACGAACACAGTGTCAGCCCAGAAAGCACAAATACGTTCCACATACAGCACAGACAGCCACTGGCGTAAGAAGACCTCCCAGACGACCACAGACAATGCTATTCAATGCGTTTATCTGAATCCTCTTAGGAAACAACATGTACAAACAACAGACAAACTCCTCCGTTTGCCCCTGAGTGACTATGTAATAACTAATACGAAGATTTGCATTTAGACAGTATTAAATATTTTATCAACTAACTAGTTAGAATTTAACACAAAAGTCTATAGAAAATCTTTACATTACATGATCATGTTTGTCAGTACTAAAGATAAAACTACAATCATCTTACCATAACACAATCTGCTTACTCGTAGATTAAAGTCAACCAGGCAGAAAACTTTGAATGCGTGGACTTGTTTGAATGTTGGTTATAGTGCAAAGGTTACACTGCCATATCAAACAGGCGCCGCGACAGATCAAAAGTAATACTGTGTAAATGAACAAATGAGCTAGATATTTCTCTTTAAAGGAGACCTCCCCTCCTCGTGATAGGATGTATTCACACTCCTTCGCGAACCTACCCAAGCCATTACGTAATAAAAACTCCATTCGGCAGGGCCCGTCACAGCAGCCGAGCGGAAACAAGCACTCACTTCTCTATGGAAAGCAACCGCAGACACACGCATCACTCCGAGAATTACGTTTAACCACGTCAGTCAGTGAAAATGGACACGAGAGCACACCAAATTCTTGGTCGATGTAAATTCGCGAAACTGCCTCCTGCTCGCAAGCAGCGGAAGGCAGCTTATCAAATGTCGCCCTGTGTATGCATAGAGAGCTAGATGAGAAAACTAGCATATTATAATTTTGACGTCATTTATACAATTTTGATAGAATATCTGTTCATGCTGTTTTTCGATGCGCATAATTTACTGAGGGATGTACTATTTAGGTTTATTTACAAATACACGCAAAACCTTTAATGCACTTGCGCATTATACAAGTAATGCAGTGACAAGAACCACCAATACTAAAAAGACTGCAAATTAATAAAAAACCCTATATAATTTATGGCTCTTGCTGGCCAAGAATACTTTTCCCGTAAAATCTAAGACAACTACGTCAATCACTCTCCCTGCGGCTAACTAGCAGTGTAGCTAGCGTCATGGAAGGTAAGACTGGCTGTTCAGGGAACGACGAAATCATTTGGAAGCAAAATGCGAGTAAAAAGATAATGATCCCAATAAACCCGCCTCACGGACCGTTGGTACTTACTCGGATATTTGAAAAGGCAAAGTCCTGTTCTCCCGCATGATCGATTTCGATGTGCTTCTCGGCCAGACTGCAGTCAACGTACAGCCGCTGTCAGCAGTGCATTCGGCGCTCAGTACATTCTGCCGCACAGGATACAAGAGCGGAGTTCCGCCCCTTTAGATCTGCTAACCAAGGGCCTATTCATTTAATACTGCAGCTATATCAGATGTGCATGTGCTGTAGTGGTTTGTGAAGTAATCTAACCTACCCCTTTAAAGTCTGTTCATTAAACTTTAAGAATGCTTAAAAGGCAACAACCCCCGTAAACACGTTTCAAAAAGCCGTTTTCTCCCTTAAAATGTTAAGTGAACACACGCTGTTCATCCTAACTGCTATTATGAGAATAAATCTATCGTTCACTTGGCAACTTTAACACGTTTTATGTTTTGTACAAAATAATTTGATATAACAATAGACATATTTACATTCATAGAAAAACGATGCTATGAACGTACATCGTAACGTCCTAAACGTCTTGAGCTCTAAACAAAGAGTGACAGAATTACTATGGTAACCTTTGTTACCCCCAAAACGCTCCTGCGTTTAACTGTTGTAGCGACACCCCGTGGCGTATTCAAATACGTGGTCTTTGTGCAAAGATCAAACGCAGGCCGTTTGACATCACTTGAAAACTAATTAAAAACATTTAAAATAACAAGACACTGGAGAAAGCTCAACCGTTCAGAATTTAAACTTTATTGATTACTTCACCAAATGCTTGGAAGATTACATCACAATATGTATTGAACATAATTCTGCATATTTTACATCAAAACTTTACACATTTCTTTATATACTGTATATGTTTATATTTCCCAGTCCTGAGGGAGGCAAAGTAGACATCTATAGTTGCAATGGAAATGATGCTTTTCAGAAAATATTTAAATGCACTTTAAGAATGAAATACATCCTTAATGAACATGTATTAGGAGTTGACTACATTGATAATACACTAGTTAGCCATATGCTGTAGGGGTTTAATGTAGATATACCTGGATTATTCAGTATATTCCTCCCATTTCATCATATTTTTTATGAGAATGACACCTTCTTTTATGAGAATGACTAACTTTCATCCATGACGTAAACTTTACCAAAGATTCAGTCTGACTCAGAAAGAGCTTACAGCACAATGCAAAATTAATAAAATAAGCAAATCTTAGTGCACTAAAATCAAATATTAATTTGATGTTGTAATGTTCCAACGATAAATATGGATACATTGGAATGTGAAACTAGAACCCTTCCAAAGAAAACTGCATACAATGCAAACCTAATAAGCATGTGACATTTGGAATGGTAGCATCTATTTGATTGTATTGACAAGTGCCAGAATTGACACCTGTAAAATAAACAACAAATGTTAAAGTGTTTTCGAAAGCAACTGTTACATTCCTAATTTAGTCTTTTTAGACACACTGACTCTAAAGCAGGGTCCTTTAACCAAAACTAAAGAGCTTTTAAATGCCACAAAAAAATTCTAAGGCTAGTCTGAATGTGGGTTTAAAAAACTAGCCCTTAATACTTGAGATACATTTTTAATTTTATAATGGCTTCAGTAAAGGATATTGATAATGCACATTTCTGGACCAATAATTTTACAAATATGCCATGGCCAACTGGCACAGGCTAATTGCACATTGTCTGTCATCCACATGCTCACAACAGAGGTTGATCTCATTTCTGTATTTACTATAACTGTTTTTTCTGACGTCTATATTTGTTTAGCCTTTAAAACAGACATAAGATTAAACATTGGACAAAAGTCAACAAATAGAAATCAACAGACAATCAGAATAAAGCTATACAGCAGTATTGGTAATAAATTATTGTTGGAACCATCAGAAAGAAAGCAAAACAAAATAAACAAATATGACTCATGATTTTAATAACACAGATGACACAGTAGAGGTGTCAGCGTAAAGGAGCCCTGCTGGGTCACAGTGCTGTTTTCTCATTGGGGAGTGTCTAATGGTTGATGACTCAGGACTGGCAATAGAAAAACATGAGGCAGTACACACATCCCAGAGTAATTTGTTTCTGCATCGGTTTAAGCATTCCTGTACAGTCCAGCAAATCACAGGAGAGGTGCCTTAGCGCCCTCACCATCCACTCGTTCAATTTTTAGCCTCTTTTTTTAGCCTTTTTAAGTTTAGATCTGTGATCCCAGTTCTGATGTCATTTAGGACGCTAAAGGCTGCGCTCAGCCCAATTCGGGAGCAGCGATGTGGAAGACCGAACCGATACGGAGGAAAAAACGTCGCAAAGCTGCGCGGAGCTCCGGAATGAGGTCAAACTGCATCATCTCACACAGATGGTGGTAGTAGCAGGAGGCATGAGGCTTGAACTGTGGGGACAGAGAACGTTAGAGTGAAATATACAGGAGTACAATAATACAAATTCAGGGGCTGCCCTACAGACCTTTTAACCTTGAGTCAATCTACAGTGGAATACCACCGGGAAGACCTGATGTTATCAAAATAGCGGAAAGTCTAATTTAGTAGTGGATAAGGAAGATCCCCAAGGCTGCCAGTTGACTGCCTGCGTAAAAGCGCAAGGCTCTTTTACATATAAAGGTCATCACACTGACAAGCTGGTGTATCAGCAGGGTGCTTCCTGTAATAAAAGCCTTAACACAGACCCCTGAGGGATAAGAGATATTTAAAACAGGGCTTTCCTCCAGGAAATATCATATCCATTAGCTACATCATTAGATTTAACTGTGCAGTTAAAAAAGCTCTTGATAGTTACTTTACAGTTTAATTGGTGTCTAAACACAAATTGTATGAAGTGTTAAATCTTTAACCTTCTAATCAGCATCCAAAATTAACATTTAGCAAAAACAAAAACAAAAAAAAAGCTAATTTTGGGTGAAATACTCCTTTAGGCCACCAAAACAAAAATGAGGAACAAAACCACAATATGTCTGCATGTGTTTTGTGACAGGTGCAGTTTCATCAAAAGTCTCTCATGTGATGCAAATGACTTTGTTGTTTGTCAGAAATATGCAAGGAAAACAGCTAAATAATATTTACAGCTAAAGTTTGTCTCTCGTCATTGGCAGCTGTGGCAAAACTTTAATTTTAGATGCCACATCTAATCCTCTGATGCACTGAGAAAGTGTATGTTATTACTTTGTCATCAGGCATTCTGAGTGTCCTGGTGAGAAGCAGCAACAGGAGACTTGTCCAGGCCTCTCGGTGGCTCTCTGAGGTAAGACTGATAAAGTAAGCCAGAGCTTCACTGCACACTCTAAATCAAAACACACAAACACACATTATTCATCTGGCCCAAAACATTCCTGTACAGAGCATGTAAATGAGGGAAATTACATGTGACTTATCTCTGGCAGTTTTACATAAATCTGTTTCAATCGCAGTTTTATAGTCATAAAATAATCTCTCTACACAGCTGAATGCTGATTGGTGCACATTTCTTGATTATAGCATCTATATTTAATGTTTTCAAGTATAATGTATTAAATTATAATAATATATAATTATGATATTATCATAATTTTTGCTGTGTTAATAATATCATACCCTTCATAAAATATAATAATGAATCAAGGTTTTTAAAAATACAGTGTGTATTAAACATGTGACACAGTAGCACATGTAGTGACTGTACGAGGCAGGTGGCTGCACTCACTGCAGCAGGCGTGTCTGGATGTCTGGCCAGGAGCTCTGCAGCTGCGTGTCAGAGTACATGCGAAAGAGGATCCTCAGACTGCAGGCCAGACTGCTGGTCTCCTGCTTCAGAAGATTTGGTTTTGACTTCCCTTTAAAGCCTACACATAAGCCCACACACACAAAGAATAATAAAAGACAGGCACAACAATAAAAAGACTGTCTGCCACAAATGACAGCATTACCACAACCCAGACGAGGTAATAAAAGATTGACATTTGTGATCATGACATCAGTGGATTAAAAGCTTGTTGTAAAGCTGGTGATTCAGACCTGCTCTCCAGAGCGCTGTCCTCTGCTCGTTGTTGGAGTTGAAGTTCTTGGCAAACCTGTGGGACTCGAGGAGGCAGTCAAGCAGTTTGAAGAGGTGCTGTGATGACAGGTGTCTGTACATGCCCTGATCGGGCTCCGTTTCAACCTCTTCAGCCTCTTCAAGTGCGTCTCGCTGCAGGGAAATGCACACGGGCAAAATAAAAACGCTTACAATCCATAGCATAAATTTCAGTGAATGTTCTCTGAAAACGAGACTAAATATGTTGTCATTTTGATTTTTCTAATACGTAAAGGATGTTGCAAAATGAACAATTTAAAGATAACTTGGACCCTTTTTAAAAAAACTCTCAAATAGGATTTAGTCACAGCCATAAGCCTGCTAGCTAGTCAGTTGCATGTGATATTGGGGGAGGGAGATTCTCAATCTGGAGAACATTTGACTGGAATGAAAGTGTTGTGCAGGATGAGTCAATATTTTGCTCTGCTTTCTAAGCAAGAGAAAGACTGTACATTTTAAATGCATGTATCTTCTGAAGGTAAATTTTGTCAATTTAAAAGTACACTACAATACATATGGTCTATGAAAGGTAACAAGCAAGGACTAAAAGCTGTTTATCAATCAGAGAGATATATTACTAATTCCAGCAAACCTGAGCAGCAGCCATGTTTTCAGCATCTTCCCTCTTGCTGGTAGCAGGATAGAACACAATGTTGTCTATAGTTTGAATCAGCTCCAGCTGTACGACACACTTCATAAGCAGCCCTGCAAACAGCCTGTGCTCCGAAACCCCTGGATCAGACCACGTGTAAGACAATAAACATGTTAAAGCACGCATATGAAAAGAGAATAGACAGAACTGACTACTCAAACAGAAGGTCATCATATTTGATAAAGGAGGGAATCATAGACTCTGGTCAGTCATGTTCCTTGGTGCATCATTTTTGAAATCAAATAAAATGTGTCTGTTGGTAAAAAATTACAAAAGATTATGTCTGCTGTGGGCAGCTTATCAGACTCCTTCAAACCTGTCTGCAGAATATCCAAATGAACCTAATGCTGCACACTAACCCGCCCCCCCCTCCACACACTCTCATATTTATACATGTATACTTTGTTTTGCTTAAGGAAAATTGTATTGTTATTACTGTTTTTACCATTGTTTTATAGGTATACTATTGTTATACAGTATACATTTACTGTAAAATAAACTGCAGTACAATTATTTGCATATTGAAATCCATGGCTTTTTGGGAAGTAGTACATACTGGTGTGGGACTTTCCTTTCCAGGTGTCGTCACTTGCAGTGGACATCTGACTGTGGCCTCTCTCTGACAGGGTCCTTTCAAAGCTGCTCTGAGACTGAGAATCCATCTCACTATCCTAAACAAACACACACATGCATGTGCTTATTTGACCACAGCCTAAAATGCAAATATCTACTATAGATAGCAAGCAAAGCCTGTTCTGGGTGTGTCTTAGTGTTAACAGAACATGGAAAACTACGCTTTGCAATATATCTAGGCTTAGAGGTGTGTATTTGTGTCTTGGTTATCTATGTGTGCATTGGCAGTATTTTTTTATGTTCTTGTCATCTCACCATGTGTTTCCCTTCTCCCACCTCCTCTTCCTGTCCAGCTGGTCGCCATGTCAACAAGCTGTTAAGAGCAAAGTCAGAATAAACTGAGAGAGCGTTAACTGAGGGGAGACAGAGCAGCTTTTAAACAATCTGACTATACTTCAATTTTAATGTCAATGGCCATATCATGTATACCATATCATATATACACATATATACACACACATGTAGTATTGGTGTGTATACAGTTCTAAAACTGCAATGAATTTAATTAGGGTATCTTATATTACTATCAGGGAATTTTATATTAATTATTTTAAATAAATATTTTTACATTTTTAATTGTTTGTTAGCCCGAATCAAAATCTAGTAAAAGGCCTTCATGTGTCACTGAAACAAATGGTGTGTGCAGGACTGTCATACGCATGAGGGATGGTAGTCTGGAAGATGTCCAGCATGCAGGCACAGGTGACGTCCCACACCTCCAGACTGAACTTCTCCCCGTTAAGGATCACCAGATTCTCCAGACAGTTTGTGCCTGACCGTGCCAGCTGCTCATTATCTGAGAACAGAGGTGGCGTTATAAATGTGCAATCCACCGGCACCCTGTATTACCACACCCTGCGAAATTAAAACACTGGCGCCTGCTGGGGCCAATATGTTTCCACAAATGTGATGTGTGTAGGTGTCACATTGTAACATCCTGCTAACTGAACTCTTCGCATATGGAAAAGTCCTAAATTTCCCAACCTCTCCCTAAGGATTGGTGCAAAATCCCCACCTTGTTTCACACACCACTGCAGCTGCACAAAAATGTCCGTCAGCAGCACCTCGCTGAGAGGCTCGTAAAACTGCGTGAATACGTCGCAGATGGCATAAAGGGCGTGGTTACATGTTGTCGTCATCCATTCTGTTTTCTAAAAAAAGAAAGAGGAAAGTCATTTTTAACAATAGTTAGTCATCAATAGCCGGCATATACAAACACGGATGCCATTTAAGGTATTCAGAGGGCAAGGTATTTAATATTATTAGCTTGTAGCTTCTGAAATTGTTAGCTACAGTGCAAGCAACTAACTAAAAGAAGTCAGCGATACTGAGGCTATTTAAAGGGGGCAATCTTTTAGACAGTTCATAATTATTTCATCATTTCACTTCTTTTAATTAGTTATTCCCCAACACTAATAATACTACAGTCACATCAGACACCCTTCAACTCACTTCTGTTTGCTGCTCTGGCAGCTTCATGTTGTCGAAGATGCGGAAGATGATCCTGAAGAGATCGTGCCACCAGTGCTTCTCAAAGGTGTGTCCATAACTCTTCATGATCTCAAACATCACAGTCAGCCCTCTGCAACACACAACACAAACTCATGGTGAGCTCCAAACAGCCACATCACATCACTCATAGAAATGAAGACAGTAGCTGGGACGAGGGGGGGTTCACCTGGTCCTGACATCCAGTTTACAGCGGTTGATGATGCAGGAGAGCTCAAACAGGATGGGGAACCAGCCTCGCACCCAGACACGGTCGCCAGGGGCGACATTCATGTCATCGCTAGTGTACTCTCTTAGCACCTGGAAAGCGAGAAAGTGACTTAAACATTCACCGGTTTTTGAAGCTCTGGCATTATGGGTAATTTTAAAAAGGAGGAGACAGTACTAACCTGTGGCCGATCAGATACATATTTAGCACAGTGGCGGATCAGCCGAATGGCTTCCATACTGGTGTCAGGAAACGCAGCGTTACAAACAAACTCTGATAAACATTTCACTGCATCCTGGAAAGAGTCGATGGCTGCCGCAAAATGCTGCTGAAATGTGTTCGCTGTGGGGAAGATGAGCAGATGATAAAGTTTTTTGTAAACAGTTTATAAAAATTAAGTTCTGAATGGTTCCAATTGCTGACACTTACTAACAATGTGTCCAGTGGTCTGAAAGGCAAGATCCACGATGTTCTCATCATGGTCTGATGCTGCTTGGTGAAACACGGAGAAGATGTTCTTCCAGCCAGAGCGAATATTAGCAGCCTGGGAGTTCACCATCTGCGCCACGCAACGTATCACCATGTCCCGTATAGTGGGTGACCTTAGAATGGATGAGGGAAATGGTGTAAAGTCTTAAGTATGCACTTCAAAAGAAGCTGCATCAGTACTAACAGTAAAATAGTAAAATAATAATTTCAAACAGTTTGTCCAAGTTTCTATTGGTTGGCCAAACACACACACACACACACACACACACAGATTCAGTCAGCTGTTATGTCAAAGTGTTAGAATCGCTCAAACATACAGAGCAATGATTGTGATTGTGCTGTTTACATTTTCTGGGGAAAACAACCTACAAACTTACTTGTAGTAGTCTCTGGGTTTTAGGCTGAGATATTAAAAAGTATTTTAACACTGATAAACCTTTAAAATATTTATTAATGAGCACTTTTTCCTCATTTAATTCTCATAAACCTGCATAATTTATCTCATCTGCTCACGTTTCTCTGTATTTTGTACCATCTAACTCTAAATGCCTCACCTGTTCTTCTTCACAATGTGTTCAAATGGCCTTAAAAAGTCTTTCTGGAAGCGAAAGTTGGCCAGTTCTCCTTTCTCCAGGAACTTCATAGAAAGTTGTCTCAGGGAGTCCACAGCAAAGATGGCCACATCCTCATTAGGATTACAGCCCACCTACCATACCAGTAAAAAGACAACAGAAATACTGTTGGTTAGAGTTGTATCATGTAAGAGTTGCACTGTAGTGCTATCATGTAAGAGTTGATACTGTAATAGACTGTCAGAAATCATATCTCTGGTGAGGTCCACTGACCTTGTTGAAATGATCTCCGATGACCTGCCAGATGCGTGACCACTGCAAGCGGATACGGTTCATGTTGTAGTAGGAGATCTCCACTATCTTCTGAAGACTGAACATACGTGGCTGGTGCGCTGAGGCAAGTTCGTCCATGGACACAGCACACAGCCAACGCACAAAATCCACTGAAGAGGAAAACAGAGCAACATTATGTTCACAAGCAACATTAACCTGCTAAATTTCTAAAATACTATATGGCGTGATCATTATATGTCTGCTATACAACAGGGTAACTGTTGTGTCCTCCCAAACAGTGTGAAGCAGATTACCCTTAATCCACACATCCACAGCCAGGAGATACAGCAGTCTTTTGAGTAAGAGAATCTACATTTAAAAGTAGCTTGTATAAGTGCTATCCCTGACTTAGCATATGTCAATTCTTATATCAACTTTAAACCAAAAAGTGAAATAGTCTTATGAAACAAAGGTCCATCATGAAACGTGTCTATGTTTTAGACTGAAAACATAAGTCAAAATTAAGTTTTCCGGAACCAGGTAAATTCAGCAGCATATACAAATCAACAGGAAAACTTCTGTAGAAGCACAGAAACTCCAATTTCAAACAGGAAGTAATTCAGGCTGAACATCCCCCACCCGCATTGTAAGTCACTTCCTTATAATGTAATGAACAAACTAACTTAATCTGCCTCAGACTCATGCTATGGAAAATGTGGTCACTATAAAGACACCCACATGCACATAAAAAACAATATAAAGCATATAATAAAACTAAAAGTAATCTATAGCTTAGCAAATAACAGTTTCTGTGTTTACTGCTCTCAAATACACAAATGTTAAAATGAAATCATACCAATTGCATTTCCATCAAGTCGGGTGGATCCAGTGAAGATTCTAGAAAACAAAATTTTACATGGAAGCTCAAATATAAGAGAATGAACAATAACACGATTCATATTATCCTGTAATTGTACTGCACCTGTCCACAGCCACAACAACACTCTGAGAGCTGGTCTCCCCCACTGACTCCTGGATATGAGCCATCTGACGTCTGTCTGGACCTCCAACCAGAGTACCTGTGGGAGACCAATAATATTGTTTTGTGCCATAAAGAATACAGTTGGCACAGCCCCACATGTCAATAAACACCAGACTGCACACTTCGGTGACCTCTGAGAGCTATTAGCTGCAGTCAAACAATGGCATACCTAAGCCTAGAGCCATGAATTCTTCTCCCCCTGTTGGGAAACCCTTTATACTGCCGCCCTGGTCCCGCACCATACTGGAGATATAACGCGTCTTCACTCCTGTTCCAATCAACTGAGCCAGCTCCAGCTGACTGATGCACCTCAGTATCTACACAGAGGACAGAACACAAAAATGTTATCAATACAGCACAAAAGGAGTGTGCTGGGCATTATAGAGGACAGTGGGCCACCAGCAGTCATATTTTGCCAAGAGTGAAAATCTGCCAGTCACTCTAAGATTGTGCTTTAGTGCCTCGACAACCATGTTAGTAACTATTAAGCAATTGCATGTCTGCAAGATTAAGCAGCATGTAATAGTTTTCAAGCAGTCAGAATAAAAGCAAGATTGAATCTGCTAAACAATCAAAAATGTAATGGACAAATGTGGAAATGACTAAACACTTACTGTGGAATTTATAAAGACAGTCCATATGCGGAAACACAATCTAAAGGTGGGCAATATTTTATTTTCTACTCTATGTGTATCTTACTTAACATAAATTTCATGAGGAATAAGTCTGCTTATACATGTTTCACTTGTGTACAGTCGTTGATGATAATTATGCAAATGACCCTGAAGTGGGGTTTCCCTCACCACTGACAGATGGGTGAGCAAAAGATAATGGAAAACCCAGAGTGGAGTTGAAGTGGACTGATTACAAAATGTTTTGTGTGGAAAGGTTTCACACCTCATGCCAGGAGTTGCCCAGGTAGTTTCCATCGGTGTGGGCAACCATAATGAGAGTCTTTATGGTGTCAATGTTCTTCTGCTTCATTTCTGTGATGCTGGAGCTGGCGGTGAGCAGCGTAAACCTGGCCAGGGCCTGGATGTAGGCATCCCTCTCCAGCTGCACATACGGAAAATACATCCCATAATATGTAAGACCAAGGAGGAGGAACGAAATAAGACACGCTTGGCATTTGAGTGCTAATAAGCGGCAGTCCATCACAAACCTGCATGTTGAAGATGCAGGCGATCCTGATAGCACAGCGGATCCCCTCCAAACACAGAGACGCCACTTCCTGATCATCACAATCCTGAAGTCCCACACTGAACGCCGCCAACAGGGGAGTCCAGGCGAGCTGTTAAACACAGATCAACACACAAGACTGATGTGTGAAACCACTTCCTGTAATAGTATCATACTGGGTCTCTTGGATGACCTGCTCATGAAACTTCAAGTCAACAGTGACCTTTCATGCAGGATTCAACATGCGTTTACAGTTTCAGGTTTAAGAGACCCGTGAGAGTTATTGTTACCTTGAACATGGGCCGAACATGCTCCAGGTGGGTGGCACTGAAGAAGGGGGCCTGGGCGTGGCTTACAGCCTCCATAAGAGCTTTAGCCGTTTTGGCCATCTGCTCCATCTCCAAGTTATACAGCAGCCTCCTCTGCTTCTCACTGGCTACATCTTACAGGAAGACAAACAGCTTTAGCCAATCAGTGTTTAGCAGAGTTTAAATTAAACCTCAACAAGAGAATGGGCACCTCAAAAGTTCAAAGTGAGGTACTTGGCTTTTAGATAGCAAATGAGATCTTGCGATCTTACTTTGTTTGCTGGACTTGGGGGTGATGGAGAGTTCTTTGCTCTCCTTCATGGCGATCTTCTTGCCTGCGATCTCGTCGTAGATGGAGGACAGATATTCTTCAGGCAGGTCCTTACTGTCATTTATGCCACGATTCATTTTTATATACTGTTCTTTTGTCATCTTGTTCTTCACCTGAAGACAGAAGAAACCAATGAGACCTTTGCACTTAATGAAGAAAATGTGAGTGGCTCTTGCCCACAGCAACAGTC
>JAZGTJ010011072.1:0-16938 GCA_036877575.1 Botia almorhae
GTCTAGGCTCAGAGGAGTCTAGCGCTCACAGTCAAGCGCTCAGAGGAGTCTAGACTCAGAGGAGTCTAGCACTCTGTCTGTTTCATTTTCTTTCACTCTTAAATGAGAATCATTCACTGTCACAAAGACACTTGACACAGTTGCTATAGGAAGCACTATTTTAAAATAGACAGCTGGTGCAACCCAGATCCAGGCCTGCATTTAAACTGTGTGTGTGTTCATAGTGGCAGAACCCAGAATGATTTGATGTCTGCAATTCTAGACCTGCTCCTGTCACCCAATAACTCCTCAGGGTAACATGAGCTGCCTGTGTAAATATATAAATAAAAGTCTAGTATGTGTTTATATAAAGACAGGAAGAGATATTTGATCATTATGAGTAGTGGTGTTGGAAACAGGCGAGTAGCTCTGATGCCAGGCATTTTTTGCGTGAACTATTTCTTAAATATGTCGTCATTAAAGGTGAATATGATGAATATACCTTCAGTTGCTGCTGAAGTTCGCTGTTGAGGCGTGTCAAGACAGCATTAGTCTCTCTGTTCTTTCGTATGGCCATCTGGATTTCTCTCTTCTGCTTGGGAGGTAACCTGGAACAAGGCAGATTTATCACGACCTGTGTGTGTGTGTGTGCGTGTGTATGTACATATATGGTCTTGATGAAGCCCAGTTTAGACTCCCACAGTTTCAACAAATCAAAAATAGATGTTTTATGTTTATTGGTGTGTTGAGTGGGGGGCGCCAGTGAATATACAGACCTCTGCGTAGATTTGGTTAATGTGGCAGCAGAGTAGGGTGCGGCCGATGGGGGCGTGGTACTCTGGCTTTCAGGGTGGAGCTTTCTTCGCAGTGGCTTCTGAGGGGTGTGGCCTTGGAGCACCAATGCAGAATCCTGGGTAGAGGTTTGAAATGTTGAAGGTAGATTTTAAGATGAATCTCAAGGGTATAACAAAAAAATTCATACAACAGTTTGAGTGATCTTCTTAGAATTCCCAGAAGACTGGAATCTGATGTTCTGATTAAAGGTCTGATCAAAATACAAGAGCATCTAGAAAAATTACTTCCAGAACCAAAATATCACTAATTAGGCCTTTTATTTATGTTTAAATAGCAAAGACTTAAATAGCAAAGACTAACACAAGCATATATCATCATCACTAACATCGAAGTTCCTGGCAGATTTCCCCCGAAAGTTTAATGTTTCTGTATGAAGAGTTTTAAACTTTAAATTTTGACACTGGGTTCTACAGCACGCTGTATAACGCTTGACTTTGAGACCCTGTTTTCATATCTCTCCGTGCACAGCCAACAGTGGTCAGAGGAGTAACAGAGTAATTGCATGTGTGGGTGATGAGTTGGAGCATCTGTGAGATGGACCCCCTCCTTTCAAGGGGTTTAGACGAGGTGCTGATCACTTGTTTAATGGAAGACAGCAAGATCTTACCGTTTTTGGAGGTGCCAGGTCTTCTGTGCTAAGACCTCCTCTTATTCCTGTCTTTGCTGTTTGGGGAGGTGCGCTGTTCTCCTGCTGTATGAGACAGTTTGTTTAAGATTGGGAAGCCTGATTCTAAACAAGAGTCCCAACACATTTATGAATCACAACGTTGCATAGATTTTAGAAGCTGTATTTTCTATTCATATGACCTTAAGAATCATTAAAACTACATACTATACAGTACAAGCATTGAAGTCACATGATACTCTATGCAGTTTTGAAGCACTGAGAAAACAATGAATGCACTTTGTGCAAGGCAACAGATTTCCTCCAATGACCTACATTACTGCTAAATAAAATCAGATTTTTCCCTGAAAACTCTCAGTGCAAAACCTGCAGTTTCTGTCAGTCTCACACACAGAGGTGGTGGACAAGGAAAAATGGTATTATATTCTACCGTCCCTCTTTAAACTGAATTAAACAGCTTGCCCTCGTGGCTTCCTCATCACGTACATGGCATTAAAATCGATCTTCCTGCCATTTAACATAACGCATACGCGTCTAACATTTCACACAAATATGACAACCGCTCATTTCATTGTACATGACTTGTATAACCATATTGCCAGGTTATTACACTTTATCAATGCAAAGAAAATTATTCGTCCATTAAAAGCCCCGTCTCCCAGGCATGTGGTGGGGGGAACTTGTACTTTATGGCACAGCGAAAAGTAATAGCAAAAACAGACCAATTGGAAGGCTGTAAATTTGTCTAGAAAGTCATAAAAATGTCTTGATTTGCTGCAGCACGCAACAAGTTATTACAGCCAGCCAGCCGTACCCTTCGGGCAACGTGCAAGAGTTACGACCGCAATACTGGCGTGTGAAGGTAAGAGTGCCCAATGCCGCCTGTGATATTGCAGCTAACTAAAATATGGGCGCATTGAACGAAATAAAAAAGCAAGTGTTACAGCACAATGGGAATGAGTGGTGCATTTTAAAATGCGATGAAGCACGAGGGACACCAGGCAGTCATATCCCTTGCGAGCAAATGAGGAACATTAAATATGGTTTTTGCATAAGGCTGCATAACTGAACCAACCCAAACTGGACAATGAAGGCTCTGATAGACACATCATCAACAGCGCCACCTGTTGTTCTTAACAGATGATGAGCTGTGTGTTCAAACCGATTCTTTTCTGAAATACAGCTATAAGCTACTTCCTGTTTCTACAGCAGAGCGCACACGCGTTTACATATTTATCTAAACAGGGACATTACGTAGGCTTATATTGTATGTTTATGTATTGTATGTATTTATGCACAGCTATAATTTAACCCTAAGCCACTCTGTAACACCAACAGAAAACGTTCTGCATTTTCACGATAAAAATATATAGTAAAATGTCATTTACTATATTTTTATAGCGTTTTTACAAATAAGGACGTCCCCAAAGGGAGGTTTTGCTCAGATTTGACAAATTTTGCTCACTTTTGGGTACAAATTTGTCCCCAACATGTGGTTAAGCAAACACACACACACATTAAATCTGTATTGTGGGTGGCTGGTAATTATCTGTAATCAGTGATGATTGTAGACAATTAAACAAACTGTACGATTATGCTAGACTTATTCTTTAAAAACGTTTGCATTTGCTGTAAATGACAATTGCTTCATTTATTCATTATTATTGGACACCAAACAATTTACTTAATAATAGTGTTCAGAACAAAATAACAGATAAATTCAAACAGCCCTAATTATGACTCACAATGCACAGAGACGACACATTACACAGCCAACGTCTTGTTTCAAAAGCTACTAGCTTTTACCTGTTTTGATCATATTATATATTATCTGCTGATTGCTACATGAGAGTTTTTCGCAGGTCATTACAGACCGAGCTGTAACTCACAAAACTATGTCAAATGAATTTCAAGCTGTGATCATTTTCCCTCTCAGCACAGAAGCCAGAATTTAAAAGCAGTAAGTGTTATGAAAGCCATTAAGATGCAGGAACGCTTGAGGAATAAGACAGCTAAGAGTCTACAGAGGCTTCAGTTGAGTATTTAATCAAGTAAACATCTCATCATATAGGGTCTCCCGTCATATTTTCCCATCTCATAAGAGTATCATTTTCATAAAGAGGGCTTGAGTACAAACAAACACGCAGGTGCCTGCCTGTGCTATCAAATGTGTGTGTGTGTGCGGGTAATATAAGCTGAGTGGGTACGGACGCCCTGCAGCACTGACTGTAAGAGGCTGAGTACCGCTGATAAAGGATGTGTGTGTTTTACTGAGCCCCTGCAGTTTTATACTCTTATTAAACTGTGGGAAACTTCTCTATCATCTCAGCCTGCAGAGTCAGAGAAACATGAGAATACACACATCAGGTTACTGCAGAGACTGTGTGTGTTTGAGAGATAGACCGATATGCCCTGTAACAGCAGGCAAAGACTGAAAAGAGTTTGTTCAGACTCCTCACACAGAGAGCAAGACAGATAGAGAGAAAGTACATCATTAATAACCGAGGGAGAACTAGAGACAGATCAGCAAGAGTGTGTCTGGCAAATTACTATAATTTATATGAAAATGCTTCGCAAAAGCTGTTTCTTGCCTTTTTAAAAAGCGATTCCAACTCAAAATTCTAGTGCAAATGAGATGAATTAAATAGTGTGTGTTTTTAGGAGCGCTGACAGTGTACTGTAGTCTACTGTACTGTAGTTAGTTAGCAGGACTAACATCTACTCACCTCCTCTCTAAATCTGCTGAAGTCTGCAAAGTTTGGCTGCTGCACGGCCTTCTGGGAACTCTTGTCTGAGCCATGGTGCAAGTTAAACATCTAAAACATGGAATTTATATATATATAAAATTGTACGTTGTCATAAACTGGCCGGAAAAGTACAGAAAATGGATACAAGGACGACAGGAGAGCAAGAGAGAGAGAGACAGATAGATAGATGATGCGTGAAGAAAGCTCACCTGTGTAGCTGGAGGTCGTGGAGGGAGAGCTGGAGGAGGAGGCAACCAACCACTCCTAGAACCTGACAGAGAGAAAGAGTGAGAGGGAGAGAGAGAGAGAGAGAGAGAGAGAGAGATGGAAGGGCATCTATGGCATTTAGCAGAGAATCTGTGGCATGAAAAAATGTACAAAAGAAACTTTATTGTTAGTATCTAAAATTCTGTAAGTGTAAGAGTTCACAACACAGTTTTGGGAGGAGGATGAACCTTGACTGCTCTGTTGAAAGAGTTTGTTGAGGTCAAGCGAGGAGGCGCGAGAATGAGTCTTCTGGGGTCGAGGGGGTGGGGTGGGCGGCTCTTCAACCTTTTTCATGGCATCATCTATAGATGTGCTGGAATACGATCTGTAGGTCACACACACAGACACACATAGATTACCAAAGACTAATGAAGACTGGAGACCCTTTTACATCATGAAATTAGATTAAAACAGGTTGTTAACTATGTGCAATAGTACAGCGATGCATCGGATGGTATTTTGATGTGTAACATCCTATTGAATGATTACCAAATTCAAGTTCTGTATATTTACATGCTATGTTAGGTATATGCACAGTAAGGTATTTCAAAATAAGGTATATTACAGTAATGTACATGTCCCAAAAACATATTCGTATGTACTTATTTGTTACAGAAGCTACACAGACTGAGAAAATGAAAGTGGTTAATATTTTGCCATGCGCAATAGCAAGCACCAAAAAGAACAGATTATATATACAGAATTATTATAATATTTTTTTACCTGGGTCGTGTCCTTGACTTCATATTTGCATCAAGTTCCTGTGGGGAATCTGAAACACAGTCATTTGTCTGTTATGTTAAACCCACAACAGTAATATATTTTATTGCCTAATTCTGCATTAAAACTGTTTAGACTAGTAAAACAATCCTGGTCAAAACACCAGACAAAAGCATTAGAGTTTATTAAGAAGATGGATGTTGTCAATACCAAGTAATGCAACTATTCTTGTTTATTTACCTGTCTTCTAAAAGGTAATAAAACCACAGACATTTTGAGCAAGACTGTCTAAAGTTATAAGACCTTATTTAAAGTGTTCTCTTTGGCCAGGAAAAGGATTTGCCTTTCAAGAGAAACACTAAAACATCAAATTCATTATAAAACATGAATACTATCCAAACAATAACATTTGAAGTGGAACCTGAACACATACGGTCGCCCGCAGGCACCTTCATAGTCCATCAACTATCCCATCATGCACTGGGGCATGAAAGAGAAAAGTCAATATTAACTTTGACTCTCAGTTCCACAAACACAGGGGTAAAAATCATTTCATAAGATCCATCTTGGAGCACGTCTACATCGCACTGAAAGTCAAGTAATAAAACTGGGTAGAGGGTTGGATTATTTGTGAACGCTCTGGGATTTGGGCACTTTAATAAATATCAGCTGTTATTGGATCAGAACAGATCAGAATGAAATATTAGAACAAAAGGTCAGAGCTGAGAATATAAACAGGCTTTGTGGACACACCCAATGAGGGCTTATATTCCATAACATATCACACCCAACAGGAGAAAAATAACAAACAGGACTCTCTGAGTCTCTGGTGTAATATCACACTGCATAGATTTCTTAAGTTTTGACCTGATCAGCTCACACCCAGATTTTCTGATATTGCTAATTACAATTCTCACCAAAAGTCAGCTGGGAATCGTCCACCCAAAAACAAGCACACATATGTGCAAAAGGCAGAATGTTACCTTTTTTATTTCTGTCCTATTGTCACACAAAGCGATTGCTAGATTTCAGTGCAAGTCATTTGTGCTTAAAATCGCTACACTTTCTCTTTCGTCATTTTTGAAGCTAAACAGTGTGGACGTGTTGACTGCACGGAAAAAAGTGACACAAACATTTTGCCTCAGGCAGAAAGTGATGTGGGTTTATAATGACGTGAGGGGAAATAAATGATGAAAGGGGTTTTAATTTCTGGGTGAATTATTCCATTAAAACTCCAGTAAAGCACAATTAAATGAGAGACTGTGGTTGTGCTGGTGGGGTCAGGGCCATATGCCTGAGGAGAGGGTGGGCGTCACCTGGTTTTAAATATGTGCTGACTCGCTCGGTCGGCTTTTCATGGGCATCTGGAATTCTCTTTGGGCTGAACTCTGCTGACACAGCAATAAGACAACACGGTTTAACAAGAACATCAAAATAAAACCAGTCAGATAAAAATGCCAATAACACAAGTAATAGCACAAATAAAAATAGCACAAGTGTGGCTTAAGTTTATGTTATACTTTTTGGGGTTTGTTTTATAAAAAGTCACATCACATATTTGTATTTCCTTTTTTGGGCACAGACTAACATCCAAGTTTAAAGTCATTACCTGGCTGTCTCCTCTCATCTCTCGAATCCTGTTTACAGGTGCTCACACCTGGCCTGGAGGTCATCTGCAGTTCAACAGAACCCATTTCCTGCTTGGGAAATGAAAAGCCAGCACAGATGTGACAGATGTTTCATCTGTGATGTGTGCACAAGACCAGACTTGCAATGTTTGACTGGTTGTATTTTTGAACCATTCAGAACTTATTTGAAACTCATTAGCACCCTCTGCCTTCAGCCAACAAGACATGCTCACAGAGTAAAGATGGACAGACAGACAGACAGACAGACAGATAGACAAAAGATTAAATGACAGCTTTCTCACCAGTTGAGTCGCTGCAGGGGTTATGGTGTCATCAAACACAATGAGAGGTTGAGTCGCCTGTAAATGAGCAAAATCGCATTTACAGTTCAGTTTAAACTTGTTACTCTTGACTTTCAATTTCTCATTGTCTATGACATCATACAAATTCATTATGCAGAGTGAAAAATACTAAAAAGAGTTTCTGCAATAGATCAATACAAACAGACACAGTTCTTATAATAGGATAGTTGAAGATCAACGTTTACTCTTTAAATACTAAAATTAAATAAAAGTCGAAGTAATCAGGGACAGTTTATGAACCTGACAGCTCAACATCAATGATACGATATTAAAGACAACACAACATCAATACTAAGTTTAAATACTACATGCAGTATGTAGGTGTCATACCTCAGATGGTGCCGCTATAGCCCCGCCTTGTTCCACATATCCTGGTCTGAGCGTGGGAGGGAGAACCTCGGGCAGCGGGTAGCTGTTCTTCCTGGCCACGATCAGATGGAAGGCGGTGCAGAACTCTGAGAAGGTCAGAGCACCATCCCTGTCTACATCACTCAGCTCCCTAAAACATGACCAAATGAAACGGAGCCTTCATGTTCAGCCCAGCTTGGCAATTTTATTGTATTTAAAGTATTATGGGAACAAGTCTCTGTTTTATATGTAAATAACACACGCACAGAGTTCAGAAACGCTATAGCTAACGTTACATCAAGTCTAAGATCGTATATAAACATGCGTTTGAAAAGAGAAAGCTCAGAGAGTACTTCACCATATATGTGACAGCTCCGAGATCGGAAGCTTTGACTTGGTGAAGAAGTTTTTCGCGACGGTTCCTGATAGACAAACATAAAATAAACATGTATTACATCTTAAAAACCAGTGACCATCCAGATGGTAATGCTATTAAACTCTATTATTATGAGGAAAATGTCTATTGTAGTCATTTTCATGAACAAATTTATTGAACATTTAAGTCAAATATTAATTATAATGCTGTGGCCACGGGTTACAGAGCAAATAAGCCACTTATAGCAGTGCCTTACAATGAATTTGTCACGGTTTACGTGGTTTTTAACACCCCTCAGTTGTGGTAAGTGTACTGCGAGAGGTGAAATGACTGGAGAAAGTATGACAGAAGCGGTTCTGATGGTTTACCCAAGATAAGTGCATTGAGATCGGGCTGGAGGCTTCTGAACTGGTTGGTGTAATATTCTCGCTGTTCCTCTGTTATTCTCCAGGGGTCGTCTGAATAATCCGAATCGTTCCTCTCAGACAGACGCTCCACAGACGGAACCTGAGAAAACACAAGCCGTCTGGGAATGAAGTGCTACGTAATAATGTCACACAAAAAACAAACATTCAGGGCTAATGTTTTTAAGGCGGTCGAATAACAACAGGCTTTTATTTATAAGACGTTCTTAAGAGCGATTTTATTTATTAATCAAACCCATATGGTCATTTGAAGGCTATGTGGGCTGGAATTGAATTATAATTTAAGCTCAACAAGTATGACATAACAAATATGAATTAATCTCCCTGGGAAATAATGTTAGTGTTCTGAAAGAGGAAGCCGGAGGGCTGCTGTGGCATTATTAAGATATCTTTGATACATTTTAGTCTATTTTCTAGGTCTGGGAAATTTTAGAAATGACCTGATTTTAAAGGGCTACACACAATGTTTCCAGTGTTGTGTGCGATATGCCTTAAATTAAGTCTTATTTCAAGCTCCTTTAGTCTGTACAAACTTTTCCATTCATTATTACCTCAGCTGAATGCAAGAGGGGAAAATATAGTGTTTGGACCCATAATTACTGATATTCAAGCAGTAAATGTATGGTTACATAAATAAAGCGGTCATTATGTAAATCCTGCTACAGTGGACTGAAAGTGTTCATTAAAACTCTATTGAAGACACAGAGATAAAATAAAGGATAGAGTTCTGTGTGAGCAGCCAATCAGATGTGTCAGTGGGCGGGGCAGAGGCGCTCACCCGTGTGAGGGCTGGCTGCTCCGAATGAAGTCTGATAAAATAATGACTGGGGGAGGAATTCTCCTGAGGGACACTGGAACGACTCGCCAATTTACCATCATAAGCTGAGAAAAAGAAAGAAAAAAACAGGCCAGTTGAACACATACAAAATTTTCTCATACAAATTAAACAATATAAAAAATAAATGCATGTTTTCATATTCAGTAAATGGTCAGCTTTTTTTAACTCATAACATTTGTAAGTTTTGTAACCCTGTTAAAAACTCGAGTTTACTTTCTACCATTTATAACCCTGATATTGTAATTGTTATTGTCTAAGCTTCAAATTCAATAGACAAAATGTACACAAGTAAAAACAAACAAATAAAAAACTACACCAGAATGAATAACAAGCCTATAAACAACAAGTTTCCAAATGTAGCTTAAATCACATAGTAGAAGCTGCACATAGAAGTTATTAAAACACTTATATTTTCAGTAAATACAATAAATACAAATATTAGTTTATTATTTTTTCTGACAATAACATGGTAAAAAGCTTGACAGACAATTTGAGTACGAAATGAGAATATCCAAATGACAATCCAAATGATGCGTCACATTTTTAAGGAATATACTTAAAATTATACGTATACTTGCCTGTACTTATTTGATAATACACAAAATGTGATAAGACAGAGAATAAAAAGAATAAAGACATTTAACATTAACAGACACTGTGATGTAAAAGAACACTCGGTTCAGACAACAGAGGGAACGCTTCAAAAGAAACGGGGAAAATGAACAAGAATGAAACTCTTAAAGAGTGAATTAAAGAGAAGTAGCGATTAAAACTGAACAAGCATGAATTATATAATACAAAGGCATTGATCATCACTATGTTCTAAATGAAAAGAGTCGGACTACTTTTTGATCTTGTGAGTGTCTCTACATCTAAAGCTCTTCCAGAAAATTGTTATCTTTCATGTGTAGATTTTAAATAAAGTATTTATGATCTCTGCAGACTAATGAAGAAAAGCCTGGCTGCATTTAATCATGTTTGTGATACTAGCTCACAGCTGGAGTAACAATACGACCAGAACAGAACATCACCACAGAACAGAACAGTTATTCCTG
The DNA here is from genome assembly GCA_036877575.1 of Botia almorhae. Classification (NCBI taxonomy): domain Eukaryota; kingdom Metazoa; phylum Chordata; class Actinopteri; order Cypriniformes; family Botiidae; genus Botia; species Botia almorhae. Next base: position 10,226 of record JAZGTJ010011072.1, read on the forward strand.
TGAGAACATCTAAACTGATCATTCAAAAAACATAATCGCTGTTTTTGGGAGGATTTGATGGTGCTGTGCTTATTATAAACATACCGAAATCTGGGTATGTCTTGATTCATTTAAAACCTATTTTCGTTTCAAGATTTCTTCCTTATTTTATTTCTAAACAATAACAAAATCAATTATAGACATTCGATTTAACATACCTCAGTTTTCACAATAAAACAGACTTGTTTCCATAATACTACTCACTCCTGCCTGAGGGGGGCACTATTGCACGACTCTACAGCCCTCGCCGTGATCTGCACCCGTCTTACGGACCAACCACGAAAAAACTGTTAGAATGACACGCCGTAAAACCTACAGTGCGTAAAAGCGTGTTCAGAGCAATTTACTGTTAAGTGCAAACGATCTTTATTTTGACATTTTCAGCACTTATATTGATAGTGTATTGAACAGAAGGCAGAAGATGATTGGTCGGACAGGCTGTAATGGGTCTAACAGTCGGTTTGGTGTATCAGAGCACACGCCAACCTAAGCTTTGATTAAATGTTATCGAGTGTATATGGAGCAGGCCAAGAGATTTTGTGAGTCTGGTAGAGCGCAGCCTTATGTCGAGCGACCCACACCTTGTTTTATTCTGCATAAATATCAGGCTATAAATGCAATCATCTAAACACACATTACTAAACACACAGTGTTTATATACACAGTTTCTCAGGATAGGGTGACTGTTTATTCAGAACCACTAGTTAATGTGTTGTGTTAGTGACTTATGGTCCTGCGAGTTAACAGGTGTTGTGATTAGACATCGTTACACTGATACGACTTAAGAGAGCTGCAATTATCCCACTGCAGTCAGAGAGCAGCCAGCATGTCAAGGCTAAATGCTCACCCAAATGCACACAGCTGTCTGAGGTCATTACCGTACTGCACGTCTCTGCTCGAAGTGTGTGAAACACAACAGCTGTTTGATATGCCTTATCTTGCAACAGCTAAAGTGGGACATCATTACTGCATTGCTGTACATGTGACAGTGTGCATAATTCCACCTTAACCAGAGAACACAGAATTATACTTGGCCCTCAAATTTAAAGACAGGGTAGGCGTTTTTTTCCAGAAACCTTTCTTGCTATGCTGATTGCAAGTCTCTTCACATCCTTATAGCAATCACTAAGTGTCCTAAATATATTTATATATCTTTAATGGAAGGCACAGGACCATAAAACGTTCGTCCAATCATTGTATTCGGTCTGAATGCAATGGTAGGATGTTCTACTTGCCTGTTAAACTGTATTTGCATACCACAGCGCACTTATGGAGGAGGCGTCGCTTTGGACAGCACTCTGAACGAGGGTGGGATCTTATGCTTTTAAAGCTAGCTTGCTATTGGTAGCCTCTTCAAAACTGCACAACCTACCATTAATTCTGGGTGCAAATGTTTATGATGGATAAAGGCAGTGAACAGTAAGCAAGTCCTCTCATCAGAGTGCAATATGACTGACAGAATCTCACCCAATAGTGTGTCAGTTCCGTTTCTCCGTGCACTGTACGAATAGCTGCTATAGGCTGATGGGGAGCGAGGCGGGGAGACACCAGGTGACCGTGGGGGAGACCACGCCTCCTTTAAAAGAAGACATATGTAGATTATTTGAGCACAAATTTTAACAAAGAATTTATGTAATACAAGAAATATATTTATGTAATACTTTTTAGCAAAATACAACCTCATACTGACCTGTTTGTTCATGCTGGTTTCAGGGTGTCTGGGTACAGATCTGTCTGCTGGGAGATGAGGGGCGGAGCCTGGAACTGAGCCCAAGATGTAAGCCTGGCTCTCATTGGTCGGAGGGTGACTAGGGTAACGCATCTCAGGGTCGTTGGTTATCCCCACAAACAAAGGAAGAGGAAGCTCTGTGGAGAATTTTATATAGCAATAATGAAATTAACACCAGGCCTGTGCCCAGATCAACATGCAATTTGAAATAAAGGCTGTTTGGAAAAGCATATTTCTGCAGTATGCAGTGATTACACTTTGCATAGTATGCATATTTCTAAACGCCCCAAAGACCTACTGAAGTATGTGCAGTATACAGCGTACAGCAGAGCACACTGCAATACCATGTGAAAAAAATAAATAGTTAAACACTGCGTTTTACTTCACATACTAGGCCAAATATAGTATATACTGCATACTTGCTGTATGCTTGCATTTAAAACACATGCAGTGTTTATGAACCCCAGGACCGTGAATAGCTGATTCAGATGTGTTTGATCACAGCTGGAGTGAAACTTCACATGCAGGAAAACCTCCAAGCACAGCACAGACCCCCCAATAGAGTTTATGTTCTCTTAACATGAAATGAATGTTAACAGGTCTCAAAACATAACTTCTCTAATCGTCTCAACAATGCCTTGGGGGTCAGTTGATAAACTGCTTTTTCCTGCCCGTGAACACTGTTCTTATCCTCCTTTTTCCACGATTAAACAAGAGTCATGTGTGTATTGAAAAGAATATCTGAGTGTTAGTTTAATCTGCACAGATAAGCAAGGCCGCTGGCTCTGCTGTGTAAGGTCAGATCAGCTCCTCTTGCCTCTGTGAGGGTCTCTGAGCCCCTCAAGTCCTTGAGTAACAGCCCGTACCAGGATTAAAGGCTAATCTAGCCAATGTTCACCACATTTTAGACCAGCGGGGTGGAGGGGGCCGTGCGTGGCTCAGTGCCATATTTAGGAAGTTAATGTTTTCCTTTCTCAACACCAACCTGAAAGTTATACATCCAAATCTTGGAAAATATTGAAACCCTAATTTTTACATTTCTAAACAAACGTGAATGGTACAAATGCCATGTGGTTGCTAGGTAACTGCTTACTAGCACAGGTCAACTAGTCATGGGATTTTCTCACTCATTTAATTAAATAATTTCTGTTGACTTGGTTTAACTTTAGTTAATGTTTACAGATTAGGACAACCACAGTGATGCTTGACTTTACACACCAGACGCTTTTTAAACTTCAAATCTTTACCATGTTCATCATATGACAGCAAAAACCATATTGTTTCACTGTGACACTAACATCCGATGAGGATAAATCTAACTTACATTTTAAAAACAGACTCAGTGATGGCAACAATTAAAGCACAGAGTTCGGTAAGTTCACAAAACCAAGAGTTGAGTGTTGTGTTCTCTCTGCACAGCATGACTTCATTGCCTTATCCCTCCTTAGCGTAAATCCTAGCATGCTAGGCCAAATCCTTGATCCCGCTTGGCTTTTCCTCTGTTCACGGGTTTGTACTTACCGCCCATGATGCTCTCCAGACGAACTGACAGCCCCGTCTGTGCTGCGGCCATCAGCTTCAGAGCGACATAGAACTGTGGGCAACCAAAGTAGCCTAGCCTCTTAGCTCCGCAAACCTCCGTTATCTGTCAGCGAGAGAGTGTTTCGTGTTAATAAAAGATAATAATGGAGACTTTAATATCACATAATATAAAATAAACATTTAGGGTATTGAGCTACGATATTTCAAAAGCATTCATTATTGGGAAATGTAGTTTATTGCTTCTATCTTAATTGGCAAAATTGGCTAAGGGCGGGAAATGAAAAGATAATTGCACAATGCTCATTATTGGCTCTACTGAGGAATGAAGAGTCGGTGAAAGATATACTGTTTTCTAAACAGACTGAATTTTACTGTTATCTCTCATTCTGTAATTAAAAGTTTTCATTGCCCTGCTGAAGGAACAAAACCGCTTTAACTGTCTAAGGTGATTAAGTCTTCCAATCTGGTTAGGCTGGATAGGCTGGCTTGTTTTGATGGTTATAGAGGGGTTCTGGGCACCAGGGAGACCAGCTAACTGACCAGTTAAACCAGCTTAAACCAGCTACCCAGCAAACAGTTTTATGTTGTATGAATGCTTTCCTACCTTAAATAATATAAACGTTAAAACGTTATTCTGAAAGTTCTAGGAATGTTCAAAACTTCCACAACGTTTTATTAACGTTACTGTTTGGTTATAGGATTTTTTTAAAAATTCTATAACATTTTTAAATCATTACAATAACAACTTATCGTTTTTGGTACATAATCTATATCATTAAAACAGTTGTACTAACATCACTGCAAGAACTTTTTTGATAACTGACAGAACTTTCAGAGAACGATATTCCAATATTCCAACAACACTCCCTGTTAGCTGGGTAAGACCGCGTTAATTATGCTGTTTTTTCCCAGCAGGTCGTAGTGACAGAAGCTAGCTTCTGATAAGAACTCTTACATCCTGTAGGAAGTGTTTAACAACAACCTACAAACAAAGACCTTCAGAGAAACCACTGAATTAGCTCTGTAGGGACACATTCATGACATGGTAGATGGTAGAACAATCCATGACATTGACAAGATTCATTGAGGACATGAATGAGACGTAATTGTGTGTCTACTCATTTATTTCGTCCTCATACTGCACACTCACCGAATCTCTTTCCTCAAAACTAACAAGCATGTGTTGATACTTGATATGTGTATCACCATTGACTGGGTTGCACTTAATTAGTGTTTTGGAGACAGCAGATTACAGAGACATCAATCTCTCACAAAGACGCCGCGCTCACGAAAAGACTGAGATGTGTTTGAAGCCCTGCAACCTAAATCCATTAGCTCTAAAGGAGAGAAGAATATAGCAAAGATCTGGCTTTGATCCCAGAGATCTGAGCTGTGGCTAAACAACTAATTTTAGTTTTTCAAAACTGAACAGACTTGAACTATATTGTGCAGATATATTTATTTACCACACAATATCGGGTTAAAAATCATCTTTGATTGTATGGTCTTCTGAAAGTCAACCTGAGAAAAAAACAACAGAGGTGGAAGGAAGGTTGTCCAACATCTCCTGCTAATGGAGCCATCTCCTGCTAAACCTAAGAATGACCCTGATATGTGAAATGATTAGCTTTCTCCATCTCAACTACAAGCGCATCAGAAGAGTCTTCAAACAAATTGACTTAGTGTTCCATCGTAAACTATACCAGTTTTTACAATGACACAAGGACAATACATACTAACGGAAGTTTCATTTTTTGGTGAACTGTCACTTTAACAACAGATGCTAGCAAACATTTTTCCTGAGTAACCAGAATTAAAAAAAAGAACAGCTACCACAATCATCCACAACAGAGCTGAAATCTATCCTTCCTTCCAGACGTAATCAATAGTGTTCGCCTCATTGTGAGCTTCACTCGCAGGAAAAGATCTGGGCGCTATAAATAGCAGCTCATTGTGTTCTTTGCTGTTATATATATATATATAAAACGCAAGCCACCATCGCTTGCATGAGAAAATATCATGTTTTGCTGTTCAAGCAAAACTTGCTTGCTTATTCAATAACACCCTTCTCTTCAGGGTTCACAGAAAATGTCAGAAACGCTTTAGGACATAATAATAGCTTGAGCTAAATAAAGGCCAGAAAAATCAGGATTTCCCACTTATTCTTAAAAATAAACTCACATTTTTTCAAACACTACCTAAAGAACTTTTAAACATTGACTCAGCGTTTCTGTTCGACGAGGTGTGATGAAGATTATTGATCATCTTCCTCCATGATCCCTGCAGTGCTGACAGTTCATTACAGAGTACTGCAGTAAAAGGTAAACTTTAGCCAAATCTGACAGGAGAGGTAAGGGCCTATCTGCAAACCTTACATCTAATCGACAGACGTTGCACCACTGGGCCCAGTACATCAGCTTGCAAAAAGCTTTAGTTAAACATTTAGCCCTTAAACACTTCAACGCCAACCTGTTACAGCTAAGGAAACCTGAATGATCTATTAAAAATATTCTGGTAATTTATTCTCAACTCAAAAAGCTGGCCTAAAAAGATGATGAAAGCATTTTAAAAGAAATTATATCCTTAATTATATGTGTTTTTTGCCTTGCATGGTTTTAACTACAGCATTATACAACAACATAATATATAATAGCTATAATACTACATTTCAGATAATACTACATCCCTTAAGATTATTAGATTTAATTTAGTCATGATATGATTTGAGGTGCCCGTCACATTTATAAACAAACATCTACAAGCTTTGGAAATAGAGAATCTAATCCTATTGTACGTTGTATGCGGACCAGCTGAAATGCATGCTGGGATATGCTTACGTCTTTGCTTTCATATTGAACCGGAGGATTACATGGATTAGCCTAGAAAAATAGTGCGATTGTAGGTATTTGAAACATATTTTTGGCAACTTACAGATTCTTTAACAAGATCAATGAAAAAAATTAATACAAATGATGTGAAACATACAAGCGTGAAAATTCAAAGCAGAAATTCAGTAAACAAATATTTATGTATACTGAGTGGTTCACTCAGTATTTACTAGCCCAAATCAAAGGTCTCTTTGATATTTGGGTCTCTATATCAGACTCAGGTCCTTCTGTCAACATACATTTATATTTTCATATCAATTTCATATAGTCCCCCAGGTAAAATAAAAAAACAAAAACGATAACACGCATCTGCTAAACAAACAACACAAACCGAGATAGACAGAGTTTCAAACTGCAGTTTAATACTTCAGTTTTAGAAGTTTAAACAAGTGCATGTAGACCGGCTTTGAGCTCAGTTACACAAGTCAAACATCTGTAAGTGAGCGATGGAATAACAATGTTTCTGACAAGATTCTAGCGCGTTCACCAAACTCATCATCTTCAATTTGGGAGTG
>JAZGTJ010011073.1:0-14871 GCA_036877575.1 Botia almorhae
ATACTATATTCATACTATAGTGAATAATAGCAGAATAAAATCTGTCCACCAGGTCATGTAGTTGCTCAATGGCCCAGTCCTTACATGGCCCCAGAGATTAATTTAACTATGAAACCTGGCAAGCAGCCTCTTGCCGGTGGAGGCTCTTTGACTTTTCCTGAGTCACAAACCATCAAAAGATTTCTTTATACACCACTAAATCAAATCTTGCTATTATTAGGTCAATGACACACATGTATTCAGAGTGTTTATTAAAACAGCTTCCTCACACTGTATAAATGTAAGAAAACAGTAAGCAAAAAATGGGCTATATTTGAAAGGGAATACTAGCATATTGCTTATGAAATACTGTACAGTATACGTTGATCTAAGGAGATGTTTAGACAAAGCAAATGGGTAGCATGGTTTTATACACCATACTATAGACGAAAGATGCTATTTGCACCTGTAACAGTTTAGTTATGATATCTACCTGCAGGGTATAATTGGATCAGGTTAACTAGTCAACCCTTAACCCATGTGGTCAGATCAAATGATGAATCAACAAATAGAAATTTAAACTGTGACTAATTTGCTTCCAGTTTATTCAACAAACATCTATCTGTCTGTCTGTCTTGAAATGCTTATCACTGTAAAATTCACACTGTTTTACATACTCTTTTAAAACTAAATAGTACATGCTATAAAATATACATTGCACAGCACAAGTATCTGACTTGCATATACTGCAAAGTATCTGACTAGCATTTCAAACATAAACAATACATGTTATGATTCAGATGCATGCTTAAAGGAAACACCTGCATTTGGGAGGAATCTGACTGACAAATGGAACATGCTAACCAAGATCTCATGCTAACCAAGTAGTAAATTACACAATTCATTTGCCTGGATGTTGCATGTGAGCCTTAGACCTGGAGCTGGTACGCAGTTGTGGGGTCACACACCTGGCCTGTGCCATAAACATTATGTTTATGAGTCTCAGCATCTGTGACCAGTGGGAATCAAACCGTATCCTCTTCTGAATGCCAACACTGGAAATCCCAGTTTACAGAGGAAGCCCTGATGAGTTTTTTACCCATTCTCTCCAACATAAAACACTCAAACCCTCTGTGCTAATGGAAAGAAGAGAGCAATGGGTGTGTGAACATGAATGTGTGGTGACACTGGAGGTTCTCTGGCACTTAGTGGTTGGGTGTGAGAAGTGACCCAGAGTGGACAGTGCAGCTGTGTATAAACGAGTGTGTGTATGTTTGTGCCACCATGCCAGCTGTCAAGGAAAAACTGTGACAGAACACACAGAAGAGAGAGTTCTGTTGACACAAAGTGCTTACAGTTCACTGAGAGAAGCACATTGCCACCCATACACTAGAGCTCCAGAGGAAACACTATCAATTCAATTCAATTTTATTTATATAGCGCTTTTTACAATGTTACATTGCTTCAAAGCAGCTGTACATAAAAAAAGAATAGCAGTAGAACACAAAGCAAATGTCTGACATGTTAATGGTATTATTGCAAATAATACGTGTGGGATAAGACTAATACTATAGTAGGCCTATAGTATGTTTACGAACAGAGAGCTGACTGAACCAATAGTCACAAAATTGTTTAGCAGAATACAAGCATTCCAGCTTACATAAATTATAGTTAGGCAAAATACAAGCATTCCAGCTTACATAAGAAAGGTATATAATAGGCTACATCATGGGACAGTGCTATAAGGGATTTGCAATAGTACCATGAACTACACAACATGCAAAAGCAGCGTACATACATACAAACATAAAATATATACAGTAAAATATTGGACGTTTATAATTTACAAAACCCTAGTCTAAATTTGATATTTTTATCTATCGGTGAAAAGTTTGACTACACTTACTCATTTTGTTTTATTGCTAAAAAATGTAATAAATGGTAAACAAATCAAAATTCTTATATTTTAGCTTCTTCAAAGTATCCAAAGTAGTTTTGTTTAGATTACAGCTCCACACACTCTTGGAATTCTCTTGGGATATTTCTTTAATAGTTCTGAAGGGTTCCTGTATATGTTTTCATGTATTCTCAGCTTCATCTCACCCATTGTTTTAATTAATATTTTTTTTGTATTTTTCTGATTGGCTATATATTTTATATATGTAAAATGTGTTTTTATGGCCATATATAAGGGTTAACCCTATCACTAGCTCTAATATGGAGGAAGAAAAGGCAAATCCATTGCAGGTTAGTTGCTTCTTCAGCACTTCATTGATTCTACGCTCTGGTTTAGGGCTGGACTGAGAATGCTGCTATGGTTTGGGTTTGGTGTGTTTAGCCTTGGCAGTTACTGATCCAATAATCCACACCCAGTGTCTCTGGTGAATAAAATATGGAAGAAAATAACACTGAGAAACTCATTATTGGTTGAAATAATGTAAATTAGGTCATCATGTAAAACAGATAATCTGCGGTAGGACTGTAACCAATAACTGAAGTAACTTTGCATCAATACAAACTGATGTGATTGGTCTGACTGAGTCTCCAATCAACCAAGCAGAAAAAACACAAATGCTTAAAATATAAGGGTAGCAAGATGCCATGCATAAGCAATTTTGTAAAAGTCCAATAAAGTAAGTTCTGGGAACAATCCCTAAATCTGCCTATGACATACTGAGAAATGAATATTGCACCATTTAATTTATTCAATAAACATATGATAGTATTACACATACTACTGTATGTAACTACCTTGGCATATGTACATTTCTTAAAATGCTGAAGTATCATGGGCTCCCCCACCTAATTTGCCAGTTTATTTGCAAATTACTCTTATTATTTTAATGCACAAGACTTTAGTAACTTACTGAACTGAATAATTGGATAACAGTTGGATAACAGGCAGCTATATCCCAAAGAACTTCTACGCTCACCATTAAATTAACAGTAAACTGCGGGAGAGGTGATATGGGGTGACTTTGGGAATGGGAAATTCAATGACCATTCAACAGTCCCCACCTGATTGAGGAGTGCCAGCGCCCTCTAGTGTACAGTTTCCACCTCTTCGTTCTCTCCATTTACGATGATAATGTTTAAGATGATTATATTTGTACAACAGAGAAAACCATTTGACAAATGTTAACAACAAACAATACCAACAGTATCAACTGCACTGACAAATTTAGCCCCTCGAATAACTTGGAGTGGCACATAATATAGTGTGAAGGAATTATTTATTCATTTAAAAAAATGTTAAAAAAACATCACTGTACAAAATGACAATTAAAATGAAATCATACATGAAATTCATATTATACACATACTTTATAACTTAATATAGCAAAAGTACCATTTTCTTTTTTGTATGATCTTTAAAATGTACCTGATTTTAAATCACATATGCTTAAAATCACAAAGCCACGACTGCAGCAGAATTTGAAAAATGATATACAGTGTGGGTGCATTTATAATATTTTGGCTATATAACAATAACAAATACTTTCATAGTTACTTCCCACCTTGGATGGCTTGGAGGGCAGATTAACTCTTTTATAGCAACATTTGGAGATTTGGATCTTTAACATGAAAAAAGATGCAGAATTTAAGTTAAATTTAACCTTCATGGTGGTTTGACAAGATTTATAGTATAGGTCTGTTAGTGACAGATCGTCTGTTAGTGATACAAAGAATATTAAAACAAATGTAAAAAACACAACACACTTTACATACAGAAAAAGTCAAATTAATAAGAAAATATTCTATACAATTAGCAAAATCACAAAAAAAATCTTTAAATGACTTGACAAGGGATAAAAATAATTAAGCAGCTATAATGTTATTACAAATTAAAATGTAAAATATACGAAATATTCTATAATATATTAATATTATAAAATAAAATATTACACAATAACTGGGACACATATAACAGAACACATAACATTAAAAGTATTGATTCAAATATATATGTTACGGGTTTAGTTTTTTAACATTTTTTAAATTTAAATTTTTTTGTTGTTGAAACTCAAAGTACAGAAGTGCGAGTGACGTCTAGCGCATGTGATCAGATGGAGGGTCAGCTGACACTAGCAGAAACAGGAAGCGACTGGGGAGAAATACTAAATGTTAATATTTGCTCGTCCCATGCAGGCGTTTATTACTTCATAGTTTAATTGAAAGTAAATCCTACGTATCTGTTTGTCCGGTGTGCAGATTGGTCAGGAGACATGCTTGCAGCGGACGATGAGGACGAAGATTTCTTGTATCCCACTGGCGGGTGAGTTCGTGGACGGAAAAAGACACACAATCACGCGTGCCAAAGTCATCAGACAAGCGCCAGTCACTTTCTTTTTCCCAAATAAACTTTGTTACATCTGCAACACCGAAACAGCTTTAATCCAGCAGCGATGTGAAAGAAATGCAATCTTGCAAATGCAATAAATACCATTGCCAGATTTTCACTCGTTTCTTTATATCAGACATGAATATAGCAGATATAATGTAATGTAAAATTATTCTGGATGACAGATTTACCCGAAAGGAATTTTTTTGTGGCAGTCAACTGCACGGACAAATGAAGCTTATTGTGTTAAACAACGAGTGGTTTCGATTACAACACTTTGAATGACTTCCTCAGTCATATGATGAGTCAAGGATGATCAATCAGATGATCTTTTAACAGTCCAGCTAAAGATGTTGATGGTCGCTGTCATCCATTCCACTGAAATCATTTTTAAGCTGATCTAATACTAAAATGACTTCATTCTAAACTAACAGCCTGAAATCACACCGCTCATTAAAATACTTCCCCAAATGGTTTTGTACAAATTAATACAATTAGTATTAATAGCTAAACCTTCATTAGTCTATTAAACATTTAAGCCATGTTTTAAATGTATGACTTGCATTGCATTAGATAGCTGAGTATAAAACTATGATATGATTAGAAAATATGTTTTTGAGATTGTGCATGTGATATACTTCTTTTACTACATGCAATTTGGTTTGATATTTTGTTATCTAATGCGGAAAAATTAATTTAATGATTTTAAAATCATTTTAAGTTGTACTGTTGTACTGCATGATCTAATGTTATATTCAAGTTTTCAATCTTGATGGTGTTTTGAATCTTGGTTGGTGTTCAGAATAGGATTATGAAAGTATAATTTCATTTAGATCTCAAATTTCTGTGTGGTTTGGATTGTAAAGGATTTAAGGGAAGGATTGTATGATTGTAGCGAGGTGGAGAGTTAGTATGTTAATACTGTTCACATGCTGGTGGTTAGAGGTGCCAGATAAGGGCAGGCAGCATGTGCGGGGCCTCAGTCTGGGGGAATGGGACATCTGTGGTCACGAGGAACACAACTTCAGCCCCTTTGTGGCCATAGAGTCTTTCAGATCTGCAAAAAGCTTCTGATATTACCTGCCAATGGAAATGTAGTGATATGAAGCTCTCACACGCATTGTGAAGTGAGTCACTGGTCATCCTTCCATAGTTTTGCTGGAGCTGGCATGATACACACAGGATTGATGGTCTAGCTGAGCATGGCAGCAGTGCAGGACGATGACTACAAATGGAAAAAGAGACATGGGTCAGTTCGGTGTACTTCAACTGTGTGGTTTTCTGATGTTGTTACAGACAGTTGTTTTATTGCAGGTGTTTGTTGATGTCAAAAACTCTTTCCTTTCCTTTTAGGAATTTTAGGAATCAAGAATGTGGTTGTCTCACACTGGCGAAACAATGCCGTTTCACCCTGAAACTGCATTGAATACTCTGAGTCGTAACCTTTTGTGATTTCAGGGCCAAGTTAGCTTCTCTCTTTGGAATGGACCAGGCAGCAAGTCAGGGCAATGAGTCATTCCAGTACACAGCTCCCAAACAGCCTCGCAAGAACTCCATGAACTCAGGTGAGACTGGAGGAACTTCTAGTTGTTTCATTCAAATTTAGCTTGATCTTTAGAAATCCCAAATATAGTACTACATATTGATAAAATGTAGTGTAAATTTCAGAACTTCTCTAGTCCAAAAATACTTTTTTTTAAATTAAGCTGCAAAGATTTCTCATTTGGAAAATTTTGAACATCTCGCAACTTTCTGTTGTCAGACATAATGAGAAGGTCCATATTTACGATCAGTTGCACATATTGGGTGATCAAAAGTTGGTCACCCAGTCACAGTGAGATAATAAAGAGAAACACATGATACTACTGTTTCCAAACATCAGAAGAACCTTGTGCTGTTCGTGGCTCTGTGTAGCACCTGCTTTCTTTATATCAGATACAAAGGATTCTTATGTTGACTTTTAAAAGATCTTTTATAATTTCAGTCCGATCTTAACTGTTTGTGCAGCATATTTCAGCTCTTCACATCTGAAGGGGCTGTTTATTAAAGGACTCTGCAGTAATAAAAGACAAAAAAACATTAATTCTTATAGGTTCAGAGAGAGGATGGAAAATCTGACACCAAACTTGTCTAATATTATAAGTGTACTGCACATAAAAAAGTTTGAAATTGACTCCTTTAATCTAAGTATTTCTTACCTAATTGTTTAATTTTTACTGTTTTTAAAAGGACCTCCCACTCAAAAGCCGGGCCCTCCCTCCAGCTCTCCTGCTGTTCTCTTTGCTACTGCAGTACATGCTTACAGATAGTAAGTCTAAAAGTTTCATTTAGCATTGACTTTTACTTAGTAAATGCATCAAAATATGGCATAAAATATTAAAAATCAATATACATGCTAATAATATACATCATTTGAGAAAGGCTGCACACTATGTTCCAGTTAATGAATCATGTTTTCTTCTATGCAGTGTCAACGGACAGTATGTGAAACAAGGCAAGTTGGGAGCGGCAGTCCTTGGAAATTGTACAACTAAAGAGGTTAGAATATGTCATGAGATTTTGTTTGCACCAATCAAACCTTTTCAGGGGAAACCTTTTCAGTATTTATTGTATGGGTATCAGTTCAAGTTTAATGCTGTTAGTAGCATCTAAGTACCAACTAAGATGGATTAATTTAAAAACCCCTAAGAAAAATGCTGTTCTTCATTTCAATTATCAATTAAATCATATGATTTATTTTCCACTAGTTTCAATGTAGTTATCTAATTTGTTGTAACTTCTTTGTGGAAGCTACAGTTAAGCACTGTATTGACACTGACACTGTATTGTCTCCTAGGAGCATTCTCACAATTTAATTTTAATATGAGTGTTAATTTATGCTTATGTTTTTGGTCTTCTGTCAATCAAGTTACATTTATGAATGAATGATGTTTATAACGCACATATTCTTCAGTACAAGATCCTGCTGTATGTCAGTAAACAGAAGCAGGTGACGGCAGCCAGAATCCATACCGGCTTCATCCTCACTGTAAGTTCTTATCTATAATGATCTTGCATCATCTTGACAGATGCATGCATGTTTTTTATGTGTATTCTGTATATACATAAAGGGCTGTTTAGCTCCAGTTCTAGTGGGTCATTGTCCTGCACTGTCCAGAGTTTAGTTCCAATACTTATTAAAATACTTGAACATTACAGGTGTGTTTGTATGGGGTTGAAGCTAAACTCAAGACCTTTCTGGCCTTTCTGGACTGGAGCTGAATAGCCCCACTGTATATACTGTACATATGTGTTTAAGATTGTCTTCTTTCTTTATTTCTTTCTTTCTTTTACTCAGGTCCAACCAAGCAACTACTGCACGTTTTATGATGACCACAGGCAGAATTGGTCGCTGATGTTTGAATCAGAGAAAGCAGCTACAGACTTTTGTAAAGAGGTCTGTGTTTTCTGACTTCTTTCAACACTGAAGAGATTTCTTACACAGAAGAACCTGTTTACTCTGGCACTTAATTATGTGTGTTAAATGTTTTAGGTTTGTCTTGCAAAAGTGAACAGTGGTGGTCCACTAGACTCTGTCTTGATCCAGGACCTTCTGCTTGGTGAGGGACAAGGTGTGGAGAATGGAGACTCTGTAGAAGTTGCATACACTGGCTGGCTACTTCAGAACCAAACCATCGGACTGGTAAAGATGTTTTATCAATGATTGTGTTAACACATGCAGCATTTTCTTATTAAGGGCTATTTATTCCAAAATGAATAAGATGTGCATTTATTTTTTCAGTATTCGTTCCTTAGTCATTTTAGTCATTTATTACACAGTGTTTATTAAATAATTGCCATAACAATGCCAAGATAAAATGTACACCTTTGAATGCACTGTAAGTTGCTTTAGGTAAAAACATCTGCCAAATGCATAAATATAATAAAATGACTTAATAGCAGTTATATCCTTTGTGAGTGAATCACAAAATTTTAAACCGTGTGACATATGACTTGTTATGATGATGTTGAGTGCTTGAAGGAATTTTGGCCTTTATATTTATATTCTCAGACAAAAACTGTGTCCATACATAAACTGGAAATTGATTTTCTCATTCTAACCCATATTTAACACTTTTTGTTGTTTTTCATGTCTTCCAGATGTTTGACTCTAATCTGAACAAAGACAAACTGCTGAGACTAAAACTTGGAGCTGGGAAAGTCATTAAAGTGAGTTAGCTGGGCAGAATTAGGCTATGTTCACAGTGCTACCATGTATGGCAGTTTAAAGCTCTCGCTCTCTTTCTCGCTCTCTCTCTGTCTCTCAGGGCTGGGAAGAAGGGATGATGAACATGCGTAAAGGCGGGAGGCGGCTCATAATAATTCCACCCAGCCTTGCGTACGGGTCACAGGGTGTCCCCAACCGTGTCCCACCAGACAGCACACTGCTCTTTGAAGCAGAAATCCGCCGGGTACATCATCGAAGTTTGTCATAAGCACATCTTCACCTTTAGACTTCTCCTTCACTTTATCATGGTTCACATATTTGTCCCTTGTGCCAGCAGTCTAGAATTCCAATCTTCATGCTATTTAAACGAGGTCCTTTTTTGAAAAATAGCAATGCAAGGCCAAAGCCTCCAGTTGTAGAATGTGTATTTGTCTTCTCGTGTTCGAACTGTTTTTCTAACTGGACACTTATTGGTGCACATGCAGGTTAAGTTTGCTAAAGATGGATGTTTCAGAGATTCTGCGGCTCCTTCTCCAGCTCCCAGTGTGGAGAGTCTGGGCTCCTCTGAGCTCAGCCAGTCAGTCAGCACCGCCTCACCAACCAGCAAACCTAGGTGAGTAGCACAGGCCTGACTTTGATTATGTGGATATTTTAGGGGTTACTGTTCATTTTTTGCAATTGCATTTGATTAAGGTTGTCCATTTGATGTTATCTTTTTTGTTGACAGTGAACCACCTCTTCATGCAAAATCCAACTTTCTGAATGAACAGCTGAGTGTAAGGTTTCATTATTTTGAATTTTCCCGCACATTTAGTTTGAGCATTTTGTTTTTGTGTATAGTTGGATCATGACTTAGCACACAACACATTGAGCTGTGGCGGTCAAGTGGGTGATGTTCAAACCTAGCCTGCAACATTGCCTGATCCTGTTATCCCTCTTATTAGAATTGACAAAAGACTAAAACAAATAGCAAAATAGTATAACAAGTGTAGATACAATAATAAACCAAGTATGATAACTGTGTGTGTATTGTTTATGTCTTCAGAATCCTGATGCCACTAAAGCGAAACTGATTTCACGCATGGCCAAAATGGGCCAACCAATGCTGCCCTTCCTTACCAGTCCAGCCTCACAACCAGACTCTAGTGACTCAGAACTTGAAGTAAGAATCATTATTACATGTAATAGCAGTCATCTGCAGTATTTTATTGCCATATATTAGAATTAAGTTATTATCATATATTAGAATTCATATTCATGCATCCTAACCAGATTCTGTGTAATAGTGTTCAGTAATAAATATCTTCCGTTTTACCAACATGGGTGGGTAGCACCACCCTTATTGAAGTCATGTTGGTTTAAATCCTTTTCTTAGCTGTATAGTAAACATCAAATAGATCCAAATAGTTGTAATAGTATTCACACAGTATTTGTTCATTCAGAAAGGACAGGAAACTTCACGCTGCAAACTTGTTGCATCATGCATGGTTAGAACAATCATTGCATATAACAAAAAGGCAACAGCAGTACAAAACATATGGTATAAAATAAAACTGTAAAGTACAAATATAGTAGGGGTGCATGTGTTTGAAAGTGTTCAGATATACCTGTGAATCTGGTCTTTTTTATTGCTGTAGGATCCGAGTGTTTCCAGACTAAAGGAGTGTAGCAGTGGTTCATCACCGCAGCCTGTACACATCTCCTCTCCCCCCCTGCTGTCAGCGCAGGGTAACACATACACCAACTCAGACTCTTATACAAGTCAGTTTAACAGGCAAAAGACAATTCATTAGATAATTGATCACTGAGCACATATACAGATGTATTTCTAATAATAGTTATTTATACAGGCTGTGCTTATTTATAGCATACGTTTTATGAAGTGTTCTAACTTTATTACATCATATGTGCTTTTCAGCCTCTGCCCTTATACCTGTTTCCATGGCAACAGCCAATCCACAACACATAATACCAGCAGTACACAATTTCCAGGTGGGTAATTCACTGTACCTGTTTGAAATTTAAGGTATTAAACATTCCTAACTCCATTCCTAATTTGCAGCCCATCAGCCAGATGTACCCCACACAGACTGTGCCTTACCAAGGTAAAGTACATTGTTGTGCACAATTTTTTACATTACTTCATTAAGAGAATATACGCTTGCAATATACGACTGAAATATATGTCTGCTAGGTCTTTGTATCCTACAGTGAGGAGACCCCAAGTCAATTCGTCACTGCATATGTAATAACGTCATCAGTTCAAGCCTGACTGTTTATTTGCATCAGCTGAGGCTGGGATTGTATATTATATATTAGTCTGTTTCTCCTAGGAACTAGTGATGTCACATCCTTCCTAATGACAGAGGCTCGACAGCACAACACTGAAATCCGATTGGCTGTTGGGAAAGTGGCAGACAAACTGGACCAGTTGTCCTCTAAGGTTTGTACATCATTAGTAATGCATTGTAGGGAGCTACATTTGTGCTCCTTCCTTTTGATCTTTCCATAACTTAAAAGAACTCTCCACTTTTTTTAGGTTGATGACATTCAAAAGCAAGGCGGGTGTTCATTGGGCTTGTCTAATGTATCCATGGAAACAGCAATGATTATGCACAACATTCAGAGAATCGTTCAGGTAATTGGCAGTAGTGTGGCAGATGACTGGTCGATCAAACCTTAATTTAGATTTTTGTCACTTGTATTGTGTATACACTTGTATACATGTATTTACTCACGATTTTTTCAGGAAAATGAGTGTCTAAAGAAGAAGATGTTTGAGAAAAGTTCACACATCGAGGAGCAAAACCGCAAGATAGGCGAGCTCATTAACCAGAACCAGAGGTCAGAATCTCAGGACTTTGTCCAGCTTTTTCACATCATATTTGGTGTCTTTTCTGTCTGTCAGTAATTGGTAATTGACAGCATATCATCCTTGACCACCAACCATAAATCCAGCTTGTTCCTCAGTGGAATATTGCAATATTAAATATTGACTATAACTTTGTAGGACAAGATTGGTAAGCAAAATAGGTTCATATTAACACATATAAAGATCTGGTTTCACAGACAGGGTGTAGGTTAAGTTAGGAGTAGGCTGTTTATCCAAAAATGAAAAGTTGCTGTTATTTTACTGTATGTGTCATTTTTCCTTCAGTAGAAAAGTAAAGATGGTTGAAAGTAGATAAACAGACATAAAGGATAACATTTTAGTATCTTATAAACGTGCCTTACAGAAAACATTACTGGTGTACATCTTGAGACAAAACAATGACACTGATATATTCTTTTAAATATGTCAGTGCAAGTTGCTTTCAGTTAAGACAGCTCGAACATGCATTTTAGTCTGGGTCTAGGCCTAAGCCTTCTCCGTGAAACCGGGCTATAATGTTTAAACCTTGGCTATACAGTATTTTAACATTTCTCTCAGTTAACATTTATGCCTTGCCCCAAAAACTGAGAGAAGAGTCATTTTTTATAGTCATTGACAGTATCTTTAAATTGTATTAAACAAAAAACATTCCTTTAAATGTAAACTCCTTTGTCGAAACTGTGTGGCTTACACACTGGTTAACACACTTGCTCTGTGAGCTGTGGTGCTCAAGTGGTCAGTGTGAGATCGAGTTACTTTTGTGTCAGCTGTCATTTATTGTCACTGTGCTGTGGTTATTCAGGTACATGGAGCAGAGCAATCTGCTGATGGAACAGAGAAACGACTCTTTAAAGAACAGCAGTGAACAAAGTCAGGCCAGAATACTGCAGGCTGAACAAGACAAGGTACAATACTGTCAACATCATACCACAAATGACCCTCTTCCAAAAGATAGTCAGCTGCCTTGCCATCTTCTTGCTGGCAGAATCATAACCATCATGCAACCTCATATGTGACCGATTTAGAAATCTTTTCACACACAGCATCTCTTCATGCCACAAAAATAGCGCTCTTCTTGTGAAGCGCACTCAACTCACTTCCTCTCGGGTTCATGTAAGCATGTTGCAAAGCTAAGAATGTGATACTTTCGCATGCATACATAAATGCAAATGTTGTGTAAGATGGTCCATGTGTAATTGAATAAACTGATCTTGATTGACTGAGCGCCGAGCTTGTTGCATTTCATTTTGGGATAGCCTTCTCTGTGAAGGATATTTGTGATGCGGCACCTTGACACAGTATGTTGCCGCCTGCCTTTTAGAACAGCCATTGCTGCAGGAACATGCCATAGTTCTTGCTTTCAGACGCTCTCTGAATAGGCTTTTGCTAAGTTCTAGAACAGTAGTGCTGTTAATATAATATGGAAAGTTTCTTTATGATATGGCACAAATATTTTCCATTTCATTTTAAAATGTATAACATCGAACATACATTGGATGTCATATACAACATGTTACAAATACCTTTAATCATTATCTGACCACTTTTTTTGCAGCATTAAATATATTGTTTAGTTCTTTTGGAATGAGACTGATTTTTAAATGATACTCTTAAAATCTCTATACTGTTAACACTTTATTTCCTGTAAAGCCATATGTCTCTGTTCTGATTGATTTATTAACCTTACTCCGATTGGCTGAGAGCCTTAAGTGGTGACTGCTCTCATTTCCCAGCATACACGGCCACAGGAATTGGGCTGGGATCAGGTGAGCAAAAGTGCCGTTCTGCCTTATTCATTTCGTCGTCATCCTTACAATTATTTCATCCAGATTATAATTTCCCCATTTCTCTGTTGGGTTTTCACTTGTTTTAACAGGCACCACTCACTAACCAATCAGCATTCAGTTTTCAGCAGGAGTACAACGCTTTCTATCTAGCATGACATTTGCTCATCTTCTCATTCTGTCTCTTTCTAACTTTTCATTCCAATCCCATCATTACTTTATCATTTTAGAAGTTCTGTTAGATGGTTTATTCTATACCCTCTGTATCTCTCTCTCTCTTTCTGGAAGGCACGGTTAAGCGAGGAGTTGGCTTCCTCCACAGCGCGCATGTCAGAACTGCAGCTGGAGTTGAGTTCCCAGCAGCAGAAGGCTGCAGTACTGCAGACAAAACTCAGTTCAGCCCTACAGGACAGCCAGCAGTACAGTACACAGATCGCAACTCTAGAGGCGCAGCTTCTGGGTGAGCAACATTGCATCTTACACCGGGTTCTAACTCTGCCCACCCACCCTGAAAATGTATTGGTCTAAATCTTGGTTGACGTATATTAAATGGTCTGAGGGATTTTGTGCAAACTTGTTTAAAGTTGTCAAAAGGAGAAGAAAATTATAAAACTAATTTAAATAAAAATTATAAATAATAAAAAATATAAAACTAAATGAAACCTTCATAACAATTTCACATATTTTAAGATTTTTGTAATGCGTTGTTTTATTTAAGCAATTCATTAATGGTTTTTGTGTAATTCCTATTTAAAGGGTTCTCATTATAATCTTATTACCAAAAATATTTTCTTTACAACATTACATTACAAAAATTATAATGTTTTTTTTTATTTTAATCAGCAATAAAGCTGATTCCATACATAAATCACTGCAATGATGTATAAAAACTTTCCATTATGGAGTGAAATATGATCTGGCCATGTTCTTAACACTGTAATTTTGTTGCTTAATGAACCCTTTTTGTGTATTTAGAGTTTAAAGAAACAGCAGAAAGAGTGCAGAGCCAATACAAGATGGAGAAGAAGAAGGGCAGGGAAATGGCACTCAAACTCAACAACATTGAAGAAGAGCTTCAGGATCTGAAGGCAGAGAAGGACAGTTTGGAGAGAGTAAGAGGCTATTGAGTCTTTTGTCTGTGTGTGTGAGGTAGTGATGGGGACGAGACCGCCTATGCCGAGTCCGAGTCAAGACAGAGTCTTTGAAGGGTCGAGACCGAGTCTTTAAGGAGTCGAGACCGCATCGAGACCGATCAAAAAAAAGAGCAGATTTTCATGATTTACTTACATTTAACATCACCCAAGTATTATATTCAGCCATTAAATAGGGTAGAGTGGGGATTGTTGGCTATAGGAGCAGTCTAGCTGGCACACTTGTCTACCAAACTTTTTCTCAGAATAATATTTTAAGACTAGGGAGCTCAGCTGGAGTCAAAATTGAGTAGGCCTATGGCATGATGTCAACATTTGATTAAAGTTGAAGGTGTTGCATTTTGATACTAATAACAGCAATATAAAAATAACTTATAAACAGTTACATCATACAATGTACAATGTTCCAAAATCTTTCTCATTACATACTGTTTTTTAACAGTCTACAATTAACAACAATAGAGAGCCTTTTAGCACCCTTACCCCCCAACAAACAAACAAACAAAAAACTGTCAGAAGAGATTCAGAGAGTTCAA
>JAZGTJ010011074.1:0-17340 GCA_036877575.1 Botia almorhae
CTGAAGTGAGAAGTTGTGAGAAAGGGATGGGTTGAGTGGGACCACCAGCATTTCTGTTTTGCCAATGTTAAGTTGGAGGTGATGGTTCTTCATCCAGCACGATTTATACCATTTATTGTATCACTTCGATTTCATATATGTGTATGGAACACATATTCTTTTGATTGACAGGTTAATTGAACATTTATTTGCAGAATTCTTCAAACTAAATGTCTTACACGGTGACATGTCAAGACTTGTAGTTAAAACTATAAGTACTTCATATGTTTTGTCAGCCGGAAAATCCAGGAATCTTACATCTGGAAACTTGCGCGTCTTATCATCGCCACCAGATGGCAGGAGTGTCACTGTCAGCCCACAAAACATGCCACGTGGAGGCACTGTTGCCTCTTAGCGATCTCTGCGTCTTTCACTTGCATTTCTATAACACCGTTCGTGATGTTGAGCTCCGTCACCAAGGAAACCGCGATATAATTGCACACACTTTACCTGCTGTTTGTAATTACTGTGATTTGTATTATTCCGTAAAATGCTTTAATTTGTACTTTAATTACACATCTTCAATGTAATGAAGTGACTTTGAGGCATGTAATTTCTAAGCCACTAACCTCGCCGACTGAAATTACAAAAATAATAGTTCTCAAACTCATTTTCCAAACACCCCCCCAATCACTTAGTGATCAGCCGAACAGATAGTCTCTACCAAGTCATGTTTTTGAACCTTTTTGAACACTGAAAAATTCAGCCTACCAGTACTGTCTCCGTTAACTAAAGGCAGGATAAGCAATTAGGTAAGACGGTGATCTCCAAACCCTCGCCTTCCCCAATACTGTGTGGAGGTATGCAAATACACAGATAGACAGGCAAGTAGGACATCCTATTATTGCATTTACCTAAATAGCATAACCTAAAATGTCTTTAAAATAATAAATAACCAAAGAATGTAACTTCTGTCGTTTAGTCTCATGTTGTTTCGACCTTTATGACTTTTATGAACTTCTCCTCATGGAACGTTACAGTAGGTGGGTAGAGACAGAGTGTTTGTTAATGCACATGACATTTACAGGTGTAGTTATTGCTTTGTGTGAAGAACAGAACTTTCCGGGGTTCTGTCCTTAAAACAAATACAAATCAGTTATTGAGCAAGTCCAGGACAGACCGGTGTTCAGCACGATCTCCTCACCTTACCCTGATTTGCAAGTGTCAATTTATAATGATTGATAATTTGAGTGTCGGGTCTGATTTTCCAGGAAGTGTCAGTTTGTCTTCAACTTTAACACGTAATGAAAAGTATGTACAGTGACCTGCAATTTCATGTTTCAAACGGAGATGGCAGTAGAGAGGTGAAAGTTACGGACTGCAGCTTCAAGATAAAAATCTTGCCCCTCACTGCTGCTCTCAAATCTTATTAGTGCTTTGATACGTTTAAACACGTTTCACCAGTTTTGAAATAAATGCTGTGAAATGTCAATGGTTTTAACATGTCACCGATTGTAACATGGCCAGTTTGAGATCTGCAGGCAAACATTTCATTTTCGGTTAAAGTATTTTAACAGCATTGAATTGTGATGTTGGTTCTTGTCTTTTATTAAAATTGGCCACAGAATGTGCACACACAGGTTTTCCATTTGGCGCGTCTGGGCTGAAAACGCTTTCCGCTGTGATTTGCCGCTGACCTGTGTCCAATTTGTAGATGTCAGAATCGGATACTTTTCCCCGTTCCGTATCAAAGCAGCATCTGTTTGACTGCTTGCCTAAAAATATCGCCCATAATGATTTCCTGATGCTCATCTCCTCAACAACAGCAGCACGGGCGAGGAAAACCTGCCTGATGGGATTATTACTAAAAATCTCTCTTTTCTTCTCTCTGATCTGATTTTCTTGGTGGGGTGTAATAAAAACTGGGCTGAAAACCTTCTGTTTGCGGGGCTGAAAGATTGTGTTGTATTGCACACTGCATGCCGTTTATTTCACTGTGGTGTACTTCAGCTGAAAAACACCTTTTACTTTGACTAAGTACTGAGTTTGTACTAATTTGCCAGGTTGTCTGATTTGGTTAGGTGTTTCTGTTAGACATGAAAGCTCTTGAGAAATGCATGCATGTGGTTTTGATCCGGCAGTTCTGTGAATGTGTTGCAGTCTTTAGAGTGTTGAAAACATTCACATTGAGTCTGTGCAGTAGACTTTAAACCTGATATTCCACCACATCTTCAGTTAGAAACCAGCTGGAAAACCTGCATGTGTGTGTGTTTGTTTATTGGTTAATAATATAATTGTACCCAAAAGCTAGTTAGCAAAACCTCATATCGGGGATGTTAAACGGTATAAAAAGAGAATGTTTTTATTTGTAAAAATGCAGAAAGTTTTCTGTTAGGGTTAGAGTGCGGGTTAGGGTTAGGTTATAGTGTTTATAACTAGCTGTGTATAAACACAATAGAAGTCTATGGAATGTCCCCATTTAGTGTGTGTGTGAGAGAGAGGATGTGAGTATTGACTACATAACTGCGTAATTTGTAGTTAAACATATATACCAGGACCTGCATTGATCTGACATTTAATTTGTAATAACGAACACGCCACTGATAACTGAAGTAACACATTTTCTCCATCAGGTTGTCAGAAAGTGGTTCACTGGTGAGAGTGTGTGTGTTTAGGAGATGAAAGGTCAGATTGATGTGATTGCTCTGTCTGCTGATGTCTCGTGTTGCTACAGCAGGTGTGACAGCCAAACACAGATGTTGAGGAGCATTGTGTCTAAGATGGGTTTCCATGCTGTGGTGAGGATTCATGCTGTAAATAAACAGAAATGAATGAATGAATAAATAGACCATAAACCTGAAGTTGCTGCCTGTGCATCACACGAGTGTTTGCACATAGTCAAAATCACTCGTGTCGTTGTTCAATCTGTGGTGTGCTTTCTTGCGTATATGCAGAAAAAGGTGCTTCACAATGCCACTGAAGAACCATTCCTGGCTGCACGGTTCCATAAAGAACCTTAAACATCTATAGAACCTTTCTGCTTCATGGAAGGTTCTTTGTATGGAAAAGCTTCTGTAGACCATAAACCGGTAAGAAAGAAATTATTCTTGTAAACAACCGTAACTCGATGGTTCTTTAAGGAACCAGAAATGGTTATTCTGTGGCATCGCTGTCAACCTTTAAAGAACCTTTATTTTTAAGAGTGCAGTGGCAGATTATTCTTTGTAAAACTTTAATGAGGCTCTCAAACCTTTTTCTTCTTTTCATTCCACAGTTCTGTGCAGAGTAAGAAGTAATTATAATCTGCTCAATTTTCAAACAATAGCAGTCGGTGGGTGGCGATCACAAGCAGCTACATACCAGCCCAGAAAACTCTCATGCTGCTCACAGATCGCTTTTATAACGTGTAGGTTTAATCTCCGTGATTACACTTAAAAATTATTATAATAAAAATGAGATGTGTTGAGAATATAAATATATATAAACGTAATGGTAATTACGCTTATAAAATGTGCTCTAGGAAGAACGAAATGGGACTAAATGTTCCTGCTGAGATGTAACTGAGCTCTTTGTCAGGAGAAAAATAAGAGAAAGTCTCTATTTAGTCTCTGTTTCATCTCTGCAGTGTGAGATATCCGTGAGATTTCATCCATGATTATTGCTTTATACGGTAATAATGCTGAACGTGTATGCGCTGGACTGAATGTATGCGTGTGATGGAGAGAGCGAGAGAGAGAGAGATCCATCCCCCTTTATGTGATTTTGAGTCTGGTTAGATTCCTCCGACTAAAGCCAGTGAATGGTGCCTTGGTTTCCGCAGCAGTGAATGTAAAGATCCGTGTATTCACAGAAATGCACACGACAGCAGAACAGACTGACTTATGAGCATCGCCAAGGAAGCACAGAAGAGACCCCCATTGCCCGGCGTGGAAGAGGATGCTTGGCGTTATTAAGCATCTCCTAAGCCATGTAAGGTTTCTTGCATTTTTAGAAACTGATGTTTGCACGTGCACCTGAATTGCGCGTCTTTTAAAGCGTTACAGCGGGCGCACACACTGCGCCGTGCGTCGCAGAAGCAGGACGGCTCTTTTGGATCAGTGCCACGGTTGTCTGTCTCCATCCGTCGCCCGTTCACCCAACCACACCTTACCGTTACATCCTCACCAGCAGCGGATCCCGTCGCTAAACGAGCGCCGGTCCACTGCGCTATAAACGCTCGGTGCGCACCAGACCCGCTGAAAGACGCCTGAGTCGGACAGATGTCAGACCGGCGCGTGTGATCGGCTTGGAGGGAGGCAGGAGAGCAGAAGGAGGAATTTATTCGCCCGGAGGCGCGCACGGCTTTGTCCCGCGTCCTGCGCCAAGACGAAGCGCATCACCTTGAGGATTTAAACGCACCGACATCCAACTTACCAGGTGAGACTGTCAGCTGGGCTTGAATAATGGCGAGACCTTAAATGTACGCAAAGAACTTTAGGTTGGGTCGTAACTAATATGAAGTCAGTAATATAACAACACGAGTCATCAAAACCTTCAGCAATATGTACACGGAATTCATCATTTCTTAATTGATTCTGATTGAAATGATGTAATCATAATCAAAACTCGTCATGAAATGAAGTCTTTTCTTTAAAATTGAAGTTATTTCTTTAAATTCGTTACGTTAAGGTGCATTTCACGCTATAAGTAATTATAATAGTTCTATTCAAGCTGTGTGTTTTAACAAAATCTAGTTTGTATTCTGTGCCAAATCACAAATCTGTTAAAAAATCATTAAGATCTTTTAAGAATTGTGAAAATATGGAAACCCTGTACAATTTTCTTTAGGACTAAATTCGTTTTGAGAGGTTTTGCTGGAGGGCTGGGTTAATAAAACAGCGCTGTTTATTCTCCCGCAGGTCTTGCTGTCTGTTTCAGATCATGCATGACGATCTGTATTTTGCCGAACTGGTTTAGTTGGTAATTCCCTCACGCGCGGGGCGCATGCAGGAGATCTGCTGCGATGCTGGACGCAGCGGGTTATCTCTCTATTGTTGCGAATGCGCGCACAGTTCAGCTCCGCCGGCGCTGTGTAATTCTGCGGCTCCGGCTGGTGATAAACAAACCTCTTCAGCGGCAGGCTTATGTAAAGCACAATTCAGATGTCAGCAGCGGTTTTAACAGAGCGGTTATATGTTGCTGTGGAAGATCGAGGCTGGTGTCACCAATGTGTTTTGCACGGGAATATAAATGCATGACTAAAATGCAATTAGCTTTATTAGTTTTATTATCAAGCTTTATATGTGATGATTGTTCGGTTTGTGCGGCCGAACAATATATGATACTATATATATATATATATATATATATACACTCTCACTCTGTCATACAATTTTGCTATTGTAAGTGTACAATAGGCCACAGTTTCTTACACAAGTACTCTAATTGTAACTACAACAATGACTCAGTAAAACATATCACTATAAAATCACAACAAAACGCTGAAATTATGGTGACATCCATCGATCCTTTAGTATAATTCTTAATAATATTTTTCGTTTGTCATGAAGGTTCATTTAAAGCAGTTGCTTGATCTTATGTGAGGGATTTATGTTCATATTCCATGATGTTTAATTACATAGTGCTCGCAAAGAACTACAGTGTGTCATGTTCAAAAATAATGCCACAGGACCTCTTCATAACTGAAGCGCAGTACTAAAGCAGCTGTATCGCGTGCTTTCATACATGTGAATGAGAGGCCGAGATTTTATGAAACTTTTCACATGTTTAGGCAGAAACTACCAGCAGAACGCGAGTCCGTTCAGCACACATCCATCTGTAAGACAGCACAGCATCGTCCTGTCAGAGACAGAATTGTCCTACACCAAGGTGTTGTAAAAAAAACGGTAACTGTCTGTTTTTTTGCTGACGTGATGTCTTTGTCCTCTTAGGCATGCTGTGATTTATTTTAGCCATAGGTTCTAGCTTTTGAGAAATAAATCACATTTATTAAACAGTCCTTGATGCTGATTGGTCATAAGCTGTGGTTTAGGACAGGCTAGAAAGGTCCAAAGAGTTGCGGGGGAGAATGAAATATCAAATCGTGGGTGTTGCCAGGGTGTTGCTGTGCAATTGCTTATACGTTCTAAGTGTGTTGCTGTGTGGTTGCTAAGGTGCTTACTAGGCCAAGTGAGAAGAGTCCACACCCAGATCTCTGTGATGTTCTGGTTTCTCCTTCAGTGCAAGTCTACAGGCTTTCTCTGCACACTTCCACACACGTCCCCTTAACAAACAGCATGATCTGAGGAACGGTTTGTGTCTGTAGCTCAGATGTTGATGGTTGAGTTATGCGTCGAAGTTCAACACTTACACACATAACTGTTTGCATAGTAATAATTATTTAACGATTTATTGAATGATATAGAGAGAATGAGATCTGCTCCAGAGAGAAGTTAGAGAGTAAACTATATCTCATTTTGAATACAATTATGTGTTTGTTGCCTGCAGACAGTGAGGTGTGCGATACTTTGAACGAGTAACTGTAATTGGAAAAGATTGGCTGCAGTAACATAATTTTCTGCTTCTTATTCCAAGATTGGCTGGCTGCGGTCTGCAGCAGACAAGACGGAGTGTGTGCGTCTGTGTGCGCGTCTGTGTGCGCGTCTGTGTGCGCGAGGGTGAATGTGTGTTTGTGGGAGAGAAATGGAGGGAAACAGAGAGAGAGAGAGAGAGAGAGAGAAAGAGCAGTGTGAGAGGGCAGAACAGAAACTGAGAGAGGGCTGACTCTCTTCGACTGACTGCTTGTGAATAGCCCTCCTGTTATCTCCGCAGTGCACACAGACAGCGGCGCAGCAGGCCAGCCAGGCAGGTGCTGCACAAAAATAGCAGGTGTCTTTTTGGGTTATTACACATACGCACCCCTTTCACCACCCCACAGTTCTCCAGGGGCCATGTGGGCACCCATCGGTGGGGACCGACTGCACAGAGGGGCCCCCCTTCTCCCCAAGCTCGGCTGACCAAGAGTGATGTTTTGGTGTTGTCCACACCTTGTTGTGTGTGACGGCTGCTCTTGTCCTTTTCGTGGTCTGTGGACTGGAGGATTGCTCTCATCTCTGCTACAATGAGGAAGGATTTGGAGTTCAAGGTGGAGCTCGGATATTCGTGTGTGTTTGTGTGTGTGTTATTCAGCCCAGGAGAAATTATATTGCTCAGGTTGCGCTTTAATAGCTCCAACTTTATTCAATTCACAGTTATATTTGTGGTATCAAGTGTCAGTCTCTGATAATTCTAATTAGGATAGAAACAAATGACACAGATGCTGCTGTACAGTAAGAATATACAGCTATCAAATGTGTGTGGTTTGCATAAAGTACATCATTTAGTTTTAGGATAAGTTCAATGAGAAATGTTTGAGATTATATTTTATTTCTGAGAACTCTGAAACTCTAAAACTAATGACAGATTATTGAGGTCTTTCCTCAGGTGAAAAAATCCAAGAACAGAGAGACTTAAACTCTCTGTGTGCTCTCTGTTTAATCATATCATGTCATCTACAAGAAGCAACTGAGAAATTAACTCATTTATGAATTTTCTTTTCCATAGCAGATTCGGCTGGTAGCTTTCCATCGTGAAACACGCAAATCTATTTTTAGCTGAAATAAAGACTTTTGGTTTGCTCTTTCATTCGGTATCTGTTTTAGACTCTTATTCAAATCTAATATGTTGCAGCGTTCATGTCTGAGGTCAAGAACAGACTGATTTTAAATCATAAAGTTATTGACAGCTCCACATGGTCAGATGCAGAATTATGGGGGTGAGTCAAACACATTTTGTTGAAATTGCTTTCAGTAGATGTTAAATCATGGCTGCAGTGATTCACTCCTGTTGGGACACATAAGCGTCAGTGAGGTCTAGAGAAGATGTTTGATCATGAAGGTCTGGCTCACATTCAGGGTTCCAATTTATCCTAAAGATATTTCGTGAGGTTCTGGGCTTTGTGCAGGTGATGTTTATTCCACACCAGACCAAATAAACCATTTCTGAAACGTTACGTATTGTAAGCTGCGTTTCTGATTTTTTTTGCACCGTTTAGTAGTAAAAGTAGCTGAAATAGCCAAACCTGTTCATTGAAAGGGCGTGTCTATATCGTTTCCTAGATCTGTTTGATTTGTATTCTTTTCCACAGTAGGTGTGAGCTTCTGTTCGGTGAAGCGTTCCGTACCCATTTGATGTCTAAAAACAACACCCTGCTCAGCACTGTTGAGAGGGCTTCAGTTATCTCTTTCTGCTGTTTTGAAGTTCATAAAGGTCACCTTGAATCATCTGCAGTGCTAGCGGTGAGCTGAATGTGAGCGAACTAGCCACAGACACGGATAATTCAAGCCAGTCACAGAATGACACCATCACATCAGAATAAACAGTTTCTGGAAACCCACACAAAGGCAGATGAGTTAGATGAAGAGGTCGTTTAGCAATTTCACGACTGTTGTTAGGAACAACTGAGTCCGCCTGCAGGTCAAATGAGTCTGCCTAGGACCCCAAAGTGATTCCAGATAAACTTTTAATGGGTGCCGTTTTCAGTGCCTGATTAGAAAACCTACTTGAATTTTATTTTAACAATGTAAATTTGACCGTTATAAATCGTTGATGACGTTTAAATCGTATTAAGTTGTATCAAATTAAAGCAAGTGTGGACTCATTTGACCAATTTTGACCCAATTTGATCTAATTGTAATCATTAATCCAGCTAAATTAAGCATCTGATTGTAGCTGGTTGTATTTGTTTTTTATCTGGAAGAAGCTGGTCTTTAGCTAGTTCAGACTAGTTTAGGTGTTTGACTAGCTGGACTCCCAGCCAAAGTCAACAGTGGTCAACTGGTAGACCACTTTTGGCTTGGTTATTAGGACTACTATTGAAGCTACTAGCTACAGCTGGTTAACCATGCTTCAAATCACAGAAAAATAAATTAGTTTATGTCTTGCGTCTTGCATCACAGCATGAGCACCATGATTCAACACATGTTGAGCATATGTGTTAAGCTATATCATGGTGAGAAATACGAGGGATCTTGTCAACATGGCTGGATGCAGGGGATCTTTTGCATCTATATATCATGTCCAGAGCAGTGCACGCTCCCCAAAGCCTGACCACATGAAAGAGTTTGTACAGGCCTATGAAACCAAATAGACGCAACCGGGCATAAGGGGCTAATTTAAAAGCAGTTAGCCACCAATTAGCTCCAAATTTCATCAGCAGTTAAACACATAATGTTCCGGAATTAGCCTCCCCAAAACTCCCGAACTCTCTGTTTGTACTCCACATAACCTTCACTTTAACGTCACCCAGAAGGTCTGCTTTATTAAATGTTTGTTTTCAAATCCGGCAATAATCAGCGATCGCCACATGTTAGCATTCTGTGGCATATATATATACGTTTGAAGTAATCAGGGTTCCTCGTAATGTTTTGCGGTAAACAAGGAAACCACAACAGCCTGCGTAAGTCTCACCTCCCTCTTATCTGAATATAAATGCATGCGGATTGGCTGTCTGGCATTGGGTAAACAAATAAAATGCTGTTAAACGTAACCGATCGCGGGCGAAGCAAAACGAGATATTATTCTCCTGCCTGATTTCCCAGCATTGTCTAGATGGACACGAGCACAAAAAAACGCAGGTTTTAAATTGTTTTGGGTTTCGTCTGTCAGGAAGTTTCTGTGTGTGTGTGTGTGTGTGTGTTTGATTCATGCAGCATGTGATTGTGAGTGTGTGTGACACCTCTTTGCTTTTCTAAATTGATTTTACTGCTGAAAAAGGTGATATGGAATAATTTCATGGCTTTTCTGAAATTGCCAGTCATGCATTTTATTCAAATGCTCGACGGGGAGCTTGTTTAGCAGGGTGCCGGCTGTACACAAGCAGGACGGGATGAAAACGAGGCATCTCGCTGGAAATGTTATTGCTCAGAGGTCGCTCTTTCATAGCTCAAGAGACTTGATGGAGTTCTCGGTTAGGTCTATGTTTGTGTTTTAAATATCATCTTTGTTCCAGATGTTTCTGCTAAATCTCCTGTGGAGAAATGAACACAAAAGCCACTGACTCGAACAGAGTGAGTGTGATGCTATCAAAGGCGTGCAGACAGCACAGTTCACATCATTTGGTCATGGGAGACTGAAAGGAGAAATGTTTGCGTTTGTGTCAAAATCCAAGAATTTAAACCACGGACCCTGAAATCTTACCACAAATCTCAGTACATCTCTGCTGAAACTACAAGAATCACGTGTGAGATTATGGAGTGTATTTTTTAATATGAGAAGTAGGAGACTAAAGCAGAAACCCAGCCAACAGATAATGTTCTCAGAATGTTGGCTAACAATCTCTAAAAGTTCTCCCGAAGTTCTTGCAGTAATATTAGTAGAATGTTTATGTTATTTATCATGTATATCAAAAATGTTATTCTGAAGTAGTTAGTGGAACGTTTTGAAAATGTTACAGCATTTAAAAAGTCTGAATGAGGTTCTTATAATGAAGCTATAATGTTAATTCAATGTCTAACATTTCTAACACACGTCTACGTTTTTGCAACCTAAAATTGTTAGCTGGGAATCTCCATTTTTTCAGTTTAACCTCATTTCTGCCTAGGAGAAGCTGTTGAGATATTAAAGAGATATTATTGGTGATTTTTCTTTGCTTTGTGGCACCAAATCTCATCACAGCTTTTCTAAACAATCAGTATTGATGATTCTGTGCTAATTTAATGTTTAATTATTAAACATGGCAAATGATTGCTTTCTTTGCCAAACATTGTGACAATCTATTTGGTAAACGTCTAGATTGATCGAGACATCTAGATACACTTTTGTAAACATCTAGATTTATTTCCCTGTAGTTGCCCAGATCTGCTCATGCATGCTGAGAGGAGCTCCACCACGACATCCATGCAGTTATGACAAGGACGAGAAGGCTAGATGCCCCACCATGCTATTGTAGAGCGTTTGAAAGCCCCTTTGAGAAGCGCCTGCAATGTGGCAGTATCTGCGCAGATCACACAAGCTCTGCTGGAGATGGGCATCAATCCACTGACCTGCTCTCCAAGACAGCAGACATGCAGGCGGCAGGGGGGGCATTCTTCAGATCACACATGGCAGAGGAATACAGAAAGGGAAAAACTTGGTTCGCTTTGATTGTGATGTCAGTTCTGAAGCCATAACTTGATTAATGAGAAGACGTTGAATGGCCCTTTGAAAATAAATGTCTCAAAATTCATCTAGAAGTTGTCAGATGTCGCAGGAGTGTTTAGCTTCGTGACTCCCCCCAACGGAGAAGAACAGAGGGCGGAAAGAATGAAGACTTTCTGAAGTGTGATGTGGCTGAAGTTGTGAGGTGCTCAGGGGACACTGTGAGGGAGAAAGTGCTGGATGTGATTTCGGAGAAGATTACATGAGTGACAGAACGACTGTCTACCCTTCTTTTCTTGCATTCTCCAGCACAATGTTTTTCTTCTCCCTTGCTATTCATTTTTTGCTCCTCAGGTATTCGCGTCGCTTTGTTCTTTTCATTTCTCTCCGTGATGCATGATGGGAAATCTGTCAGTCGCCGTCAACGCCACAAATAAGCTACTTGAAATTCATTCACAGTTTTAATGGCAATAGCAACGCTGTAGGGCTGAGAGGAACCACCCAAAACAGTCGCTGTAAACCACAATCTTCTCAGCTGTCTGGATGTTTGCTCTCTACACATGGCAGACAGAAATACTGGATAATATTTGTGTATACTTCTGAACAACAGGCAATGTTCTCAGAACACTGGCTAACACTCTCTAAATGTTCTCTCAAGGTTATCAAAAATGTTCTTACAGTAATGTTGGGAACTTTTTACATATATATCATAAATGTTGTTCTTAAGTAGTTAGTGGAACGTTTTTAAAATGTTCAAAAATTAAAAAATGTTTGAATAATGAATCTTTTTGAACATTCCTAAAACCAATAACTTTTCCCTGAATGGAAACATCAGGTGACGCTCCATCATATTTCTTTGTGAGGCGTATTTAAATATCGGTTCATTTGTTACCACACGTTTAGAGAAAGGGTGTCTGTATTCATTTAAAATCCACAGAGAAGACACTTGACCTTGAGCTGGGAGATTGTTTGTGAGAATCTATCACATATCTCAAAAAAGTCTCACTGAATCAAACCCCAGTCTAATCGAAACAGAAATGTCAGTAAAAACCCTGTAAAGACTCATTCAATTCATTGCAACTCAATTCGGTAAAAGAAAAGCAAGTGAGAAACTATCCCGTCATTAACATACCACCTCTGTCTCACATTTTGGGGCGAATGGAAATGATAATTATGAAACATTTTGATCATACTCAATTTTATATCAATCATTTTCAGCATCCAGCTGAATTTTCAAATCTTTTTGTGCTGCTTACTCATAATTGCGGTTAGAAGCTTTAACAGCTCGTTTTTACATTATGAATTTGGTACATAACATGATACCAAATATACATTTTTGGCAGATGGTAAAATGAAATAAAAAAATCTCATTACATATATTACACACATATGTAAATGTATCTGTCTGTCTGTCTATCTATATTACATATATAAATATGTATGATGTATATACAGCTGTATATATATTACATCTATAGCTCTATAGAGGTTGGCTCTTTAACAGCACCTCTTACTTTTCTACAAATGTAAAAAATCTGCTTGATTATTTCTGGGCAGCCTAAAAACCAGTGATTTGATTGGCCAGTAATGTGTCTGGTATAAGCTCATTAATCATTGGTCAGATAGCACATGTGTTTTAGAGTGCAGGTGTTTTGCAATCAGACATGTAATCATTCTCTCTCTCTCTCTCTCTCTCTCTCTCTCTGTATGTTTGGTGGACATTGGACTTGGCTGTAATTCTACTGCCTGCTGCATTGATTAAACCCACGATCTGGTTACCAATTCATTTAGCCTGTGGCGAGTCTCCTGGGGTTTGAAACAGCATGCACTCTGGTCATCAGTTTTAAGTAACCCTTCCCCCTCCAGCTCCAGCGGTCTGGGCTATTGTCTGCCTATTGAGATCTGGGTTCTTAACAGACCTGCACAAGCTGACATCTGTACGTTAATGTGCCATTTGAATTTCCTGTCCTCTCGGCTGTGTCTCATTCCCTCTAACATGAATCA
This sequence comes from Botia almorhae, assembly GCA_036877575.1. Lineage (NCBI taxonomy): Eukaryota > Metazoa > Chordata > Actinopteri > Cypriniformes > Botiidae > Botia > Botia almorhae. The sequence goes on from JAZGTJ010011074.1 coordinate 13,138, forward strand.
GTAGCTCTTAAACACAGATTCTGGAATATCAAAACTTCCCACTCCCCATAGAGTAAAATAGCTCATATTTGAAATGTATTTGGTTTTCCTGAGGCCGTTTGGAGCTAATGAAGTTTGTGTACTGTCTTCACTGCATTTCACAGAGTTGCTTACCCTTTCAATTCCACCGCAAAGTGAAATTATGGAACATGGTAAAGGGAAAAGTCAAAATATGAATCTACCACACAGTGTTTGTCATGTGTAAAGCCGGCTGTGATTGACATACATTGTCATACACGATTCTTTTTGACAGAATCTATAATTAGAAGCGAGGTGAGTGACTAATTTTAGGTTGTCAGAATGTTTCACTAATGTTTCTGTTTGAGTAACGAAGCATTAAGAATGTTGTTTTGAAAGTTCTAAGAACGTCTAGTTTTTTGGCTGTGTATTACCATTGCTTGCTTTGTTATCAAACTGTTACTCAAACATGTTGCTAACTCTTTTGTAATTTTTTAACTTAAGACATTCCACGAATAATTTCGGAACAAAATTTTTGCTATATGATCTGTAACGTTTAAAAACGTTCTGCTAACGATACTGCGAAACATTACATATACATTACATGTAGCTAACGTTCTGGGAGCGTTCCCTGTTAGCTGGGCATCCAGCACGGATAAGAAATGGGAAAAGTCATTCTCTCAGCCTTAGCAATGGCTTAATCCCTATGCAGTGTGCTTACTGCTGAGGAAGAGGGCGGATCGAGACACACCTCTTTTTTAAAACACTTGCTAGCAAGGTCCACTGCTCATGCACACACGCATTAACAGCAAATTGTTAGGAGTCAGGATTTCTCACAACACATCCGTGTGTGCCAGCAAGCCGTAGCTCACACGCAGACAATCTCTCAGCCCTCTGCAAAGCTAGCAGTGTTGCGCTTGTTGATAACGGCCATTTTCAGCTTTGCTGACCTGATGAAGTTTCTTTGGCCCTGACATCACTCTCTCTCTCTCTCTCTCTCTCTCCCCATTCTTTTGGCTTTCCTTCTGTTTAAGCTTTAAACGGGCTGAAACTGCTGGTGTTGTTTTTTGCTCTAAATGGAGTTTATAGACGAGGCTGTTTGTGTTGAGAAACTAAAGCGTCCTCTGTTCTCATCTCCAGGGTGCAGCGCTTTCAACTCTCACACGAGAGTCTATGAATACAGTTCAGCTCGTCCATCATTTCTGCTTGTTGAGAGAGAGTAACAACGAGCAATACTGTTAAAAATGCTACAGAATTAAACAAGATCGAATAGCATTCCTAAAAACGAGCAATAACATTATTACAATGTCTAAAAAAACATTCCTAGAAATTTCAAACCATTTGTTACGTTTTTGTTACCAATGGAAAAGTTGGGGAAACATTCTTATAACCTAAAAAATGGTTAGCCGAGATCTGGTTTTCCATGATATGAGCCCTTCAAAGACCAGTGGCAGGTTCTTTGAGGTCCGCATGCAACACTACACAGAGAAAGTGTCAGAATATGGTGTGTGACAGTCAGAGCTCATCATCTGTGATGCAGTACTGCAGCTCATGTGCTTCTCAAACAGATGTGATGGAGTTGTTTCCTGTGGCGTCTCACTGTGATGACTCTACAGTCAGTCTCGCTTCTGCTGCCATTCTTACATCTCGCCACAGTTTCCTTCATCTTTTGACACAATATCTGTGATTTATATCTAAGAAAAGCAATCAGAAACGTTCATTCCCTTTTTTTTTGTTTCCATGGCAAATGTTTAGGTTGTTTTTAGAACGAAAGGCTGAATGTTTTTCTTTCCATTAGATTAAAGCTTTTATTACAGCCTGACAGTCAGAGCGGGGAATTTTTCTCATGAAACACATTTCTTTAAGATGCTTTAGCTCTTCTTGGAATAGATGCGTTTCTCTCACTTTCTGAAACGCTTCGATGATCGAGGCTTTATGCAAGATTAATGCACAAGGTTTATTGATACACGGGAAGTATTTGTAGACTGTTTACATGAACTTACCTGTACTGTGAGGGTCTGGAACCAGATGGACATTACCAGCAGATCTGAGACCCGCCACAGAAAGATGCCAGAAGTTTTGCTTCTGTCATAAAGCTGTGATGTAGATCATTCGACTGATTTAACAGGTGACTTATTTAAATATGGCCATGCACAGTAACTTTAACTTGTTGGTTGTATGGCACCTTTTCAGAACAATATTAAGTATATAGACATAAAGACTTCTTGCAGTATAGTATTAATATTAGACAGACAGACAGATAGATATATTCTCAATAGATAGGTTTGGTTAACCTCTTTGCATGGAATTAGTAAACAGGAATATATTAGTAGAAATTAGAAAACCTGCTGATTGTTTGTTTTAAAGGGATAGGATGGTTGGAGGATGAATGAACAGACTGACAACTGGATGGATGGATGAATAGATGAATGGACAGATGGAGAACAAATGGACGGATTTACATGCTGGATGGATAGATGCATGTATGAACGGATGAAGAGACAGATGGATGAGGAAGGACAGATTTTTGGCTGAACTTCATGTCAGGAGTGTGTTGAACACACAGGTGCTGGTCTGCTCTCGGGGTTGGAGGGAGGTGAATGCTAAATGAGGAGTTCACCATCTGTTTCCTGTTTATTCTGCTGCGCGTGTGTGAGACATATAAATATCAAAAGCATTTAGCACCTCCTACTTCCTGTTTATGTTTCGTTTACGGTGTGAAATTGTTCTGGTAAACACTGGGCGCTTTTGTTAGTGGCCAGTATTTACAAAGTGTTGCTGAGTCACTTTCACCTGCTGTTGTCTAAATTATACCGAATGTTCTGCTCACTTCCGATGGGCTGTTGGCAAGACAGTCGTAAAAATCAATGGCATTTGTTATAGGCAAGAAATAATATTTTTTCCTCCCATTAAAAGCGAAACTTAATGTGACCATCAGGCTATAAGCTATAAATGACAGCAGGAACACATATTCTGTTCCCCTCGTGTGTTTTAAAGACCCCCATGGGGTCCAGTCACCTTCACAGTGAAACACACAGGCTAAATTTAGCCTCATTAAAAGGGATTAAACACACAAAAATGTCAGTATCTAAGGAGCGTTTTTTTCCCATAATGCTTTACGGCAGGACCAGAGGATGCTGGTTGTGGACTGAATGAGGCGGGCTGAATGCAGGAAGCGATGCTGCACAATTAGAGGGGTTTTTAAAAAGATAGTTTCCCTTCGTTTTGGTGACTTCCGCAACATGGTTGCTTCATCTTTCATTTTTCATTTTTGTGTGCGAGGGATTACGGGAGGGATTAAGTTTAGCACTTCAAACGGTGTGGCGCGTCTCGGCGAGCATATGTATGCTGCGCGGAGGGGAAGTGAGAGAGATGGAGACAGACTTGGCAAGGTGTCAAAGTCTAAACGGCAGCTTGTTTGTAATATCTGTTCGGAGAACGGCTGTTTAAGTTGGAACATGTACTGATAGATTCTCTTTGATGATTTTTTGGTCACATGCACAAATGGGCTGCCGATTCTCCATGCCTGTGAGTTCATTAAAATCCTGTTTCAATGAATCAGGTCTATGAAGGGCTTCATCTGTTCAAGCTGTCACAGAATGTCGAGGCAGTTTTATGAAGCCACTCCCATTTAACACGGACATTTAGTGAAAATCATTTAGTGATTTTTGTTTTTATGTGTTTTGTAGATGTATATAATGTTCTTGATGCAAAGCTCCTTACTTCATATTCCAGATGGAATTAGTGAATGGCTGCATTTATATATTGGCTACTGTTTAATATTTGGAAGCTTGGTCTGCTCGGATACGCTGGGTAGCAATTGCTATGCGGTTGCTAGTGTGTTTTGAGTGGTTGCTAAGGTGTTGTTCAGTGGTTGTTAGGGTGTTCTGGGCTTTGAAAAACCCGTAACCCTCAGACATATGGACAATGCGTATGTCTTGGCAGGCAGCACTAATATGAAATTAAGCTTCATGTGCACAAACACATTTGATTTGATTTTAGGTCATTCACGTCCTGTTGGTCTAAATCTGGCAGATAAAAGTCGAGCTCAGTCCACGTTTTACAGAGTGTTACCAAGTAACACACACATTAACCAGGGCTGCCGTTTAATGGATTTTGGATGTTTTCAGTCTGGAAAAACATTTCCAGGTTACGTCCGTCCAGTGAGAGCGCAGTGGGCAGAACGTCAGAGCTTTTATCATGCAG
>JAZGTJ010011075.1:0-17339 GCA_036877575.1 Botia almorhae
ACACACTCATTTCCAGTAGCAGGGAAAAGCAGCTATCTTCATTTTGATATCAAAGGTTTAATAGATTAATCACAAGCTTTACTAATCTGAAGGATGTCCCAAAGGGACAAATAAGCTACACATTCAATTAATACGCAACACACTCTCGGCATGGGGTCAGTGTTAAGCCCCAACACAGTCCTTTTCTCAGTATGGGGGAGGGAAGATGACAAGCTTTGAGATTCAAACCTCCACACACACACACACACACACACACACACACAAACACACAATTCCAGASAGATTAATGAAATGAATTTTGGAGATATAATAAATGGCAGGGAGAGACACATTGTACAGCGGGAGAAGAGAGAAGGAAATATGAAAGAGGGTGTCAGTCATTTTAAAGGGGGAGGAAAAGTCTCAGATTGGTGATTAGTGCGACATATCGCATATTGCAATGAGTGGAAGTGCTCTCTAACTGAACATGTTTTTGCATGTTTTGTGGCTGGGTGTTCATACGAGTCGCAAACATATGTTTGAGAACAGGCTGATACTTCTTAATGGCATTAAAAAAGTTAATGAATAATCAAAAATTATTCTGTTTGCTTTAATAATACACAGTCTTGGTCTTACTGTATTGCATTTTTCAGTGCATATTATTTCAAAGAACAATACTTTTTTTCTTTAAATTAATACTTATAAATAATAAATCACACATATGCATTGTATCTATGCCCCCCCAAACCCAAACATCTGACAGTTGATAAACTGAAACAGCACATGTGATTCAGGTAGCGAGTAGGCGTGGCTTAGCTGGGCTCTCTCAATAGGGTACACTGACAGTAATGGTAGGGGTCTTCTGAAGTGTCCCACCATAACTAACAATAGCACACACCTCCGTTACCTCAAAAGTAGTCACATCTGTCATCAGAACCTGTTGGAGCTCCTTAACTACCCCACTAATTACCTGTGAAGGTGTATGATTACAATCACCTTCTAGACAAAAAGAACACAGRSCAGAGCGACGCTGTCATCTCTATTATGCAGAAGAGAGTGTGTAATATGTATGTATTCATTAAGCTGCCAAACTCTGTTATACAGGATTAAGCTTTATCTGCTGTAAGGCTTTGTTTAAGCTTAAACTTGGGCTTTGTTTAAGCTTATCACGCTTATCATCTAAGTGCTGTGAATCAACTTATCCAGAGGAAGAGCAACTAGGAAGCTTTGGTTTACCAGTTATACAAATGTTATTTTTTTATTTTGTGCAACAGCCATTATTTTTTATTTATCCACATTAAAGATCTTGAAATTTACCTTCTGTTAGAACTGTACTTCTAGGGGATGATTCATATGGGAAAATATTTTGACTCAACATAAGACAAATATTCTAGTACAAACCGCTATCCCATGTTTTTTCAATATCACATCCTATCCAAAGCACGCCACAAATGTACACAAAACATTCCTGACCTTCCTCCAAAAGTCCCTCAGTACACCAACAAAGATCATTTTACCATGAGCATCGGGCCTAAAGTATCCCCAGCCTTAACATGCTCCATGTGCTTACGTAGATGCTGAAAGCAGGTATGTTAAGGGTGGTTTCCTTCTATTTATACGACTTTAAAACATGCAGGTCTTCCTCTGAGTTGTGCAGGTGAGAAGACTGAGATTCTCAAACAAAATTCCTCAAGGTTGTGCCCTTGAAGAACAATAAAGGGTTTCCTACCAATATTTCATTAAATCTATCTAGATTATTACCAGATCTATTCACTGCTGCTGGTACATCAAAGCAATAGATGAGACTATATCCCACAGGGATTCATGAGAAAATGGTGAGGAATGTATTATCGTCAATGTAATTATCTTGGAGTGCCATTTAAGCCTATCACAATTCCTAAAAGAGGACCAAACGGAGTGGAAGATTCATGGAAAATCGACGGAACATTCCAGATCCAAAAAAGTGATCTGACTAAAACATATAAATAAAAAAAAGAGGAATAAATTTTAAAATTACAATATTTTAATATTCGGATTAATACGATGGCCCGGTCCATATTTTCCTCTCTGGATATTGATTCTCCCTTGTGGAAAGTTCACAGTGAGTATTGTACATGGAGAGTGACTGAAAATGGAAAATGTGAGCTGGACCTAACGGGGTTGGGTCGGGTGGACGAGTGGGTGGGGTTGCCTGAGGATCGCTCACATGGTTTTACTGTTGCTGTGTGGAAACTTCAAAGAACTTTGTGGCTGCACAAAAAAAAATCCATTTTATTCCCCAACTTGCAACTTGGCTGTGGGCCAAGCAGTTGTAACAAAAGGGAGAATTTCTTGGGCTTTACGTGAACTGTGCCTGATCTATTCCTCTGTAGTGTTACGTCGCCTTCCTTTTTTGGTTCTCCTGGTAAAGCAGACACTCAGCTGGTGCTTGAACCAGGGATCCCGTCTGAAGCAGCTCATCTTTCTGATGTCATGAGAGACAGACTATGATGTCAATGACAACATAACCTGCACGCCAATACACAAGCCACATCATGGAACTTGTTATTACAGCTCTTACAAATTATTTTTCATTTATCCAAAATAATTTAATTTAGCATCTTTATATCACAAGCTGCTTTTAACGCGGTGGCCCAAAAATAAAAGCAATTCATACATATTACATTTATAAACTTAATCATTTTATTAAAAAAAACAGGGAAAATAAAGTGTCTGGAAGCACTTTGTAACAAGACACACTGGAACAAGATGTTTTATTTTTATTGAAGATGTTTGTTATTGAATATGAGTACTGAAATATTGTCAAATGAATATGTGACACAAATATGTTTTCGTTTCTAGGAGATTTGAGAGCAATTTGTTTCGCACATTAGTTGTTTCGAAAACAGTGAGGACATTAGTCCCCCTCAACCTCTGCTGTAAGCTTTAAAAGCTTCAAGAGACCGTTCTTAATCTTTAAGAGACCTGTCGCCTACTATCCTCACTGTTTTATTTCAAGGTGTCCTAAAAGTTCCTAGCAGATTCATCTGGCTGTGTGTCACAGAGCCTGAACTCTGAGGAGCGGGGGAGGGGGGTGTTACTGCCGCCTGCCAAGTCCTTCAGTCCAAAGTACATTCAGTGAAATGACTAATTCTCGCTATTATTTCATTCCTATTTGAGGATTTGTTCTTCTGTTTATGTCAGCAGAACCCAATACAGAACAGAGCATTTGTTTCATGGCCCAAAGAAGAAAGAATTTATGTAAGAGCGGCACAAGTACGCTGTGAGATACTGCCAGCATTGTACAAAATGTAACACAGTAAAACAACAGTAAAACAACAGTTTTTCCAGTAAAGTACTGTATTAGGACTTTTACAGTGAAATGAATGAAGTTACCACTTATTACTGGAGCGAGTACAATGGTGAGCGGCTTTCAGGAATATTCTGTAAACCTACACAGAAATTTTGGGGAAAGCACAGTACTAACAGCTTCCTTTTAATAAGTAAAAAATGACCACAATAAAGCTATAAGCAAGTATGGAGGTTTCAAATGAAAGCATAATATGCAAACACGAACTCACCTGAACGTGTAGTAAAATACCGCATTTAAATACCAGGAACTTGAGTGATGGGTAAGAGTTAATGTGAACTATATAAACACAGGCAGAGCGTAAACTCACTCTCGCTATCTCTACTGTATGGGTTTACGGTAATATATGCAAAACCGCGTCTTCCACAGGAGATCTCGCAACCTTAAATGCAGCCTGTGCCTTTGAAGCTGCTCTGCTCATATGATCAAAGAACACACAGCACTGTCAGTACGTCTTATTGTAGATGATGGTACAGACACCTGCTTTACGGCTCTCCACAGAAATGAATGCCACCTCCACCCACACGACTTGTCTCTGCTCTTCCATTATTTGCACTCTTGTCTTGTCTCAACAAGCATTTTCCTGCCTTATGTTTAATACGTTCAGGAAATTAACTGGATTATCGCTTTTTGTAGGAATTATTTTACAATCAAAAATCAGCTCATTACATTTAGACAATTTCATGCGAGCAGGAGGGTCGTTGCCTCCCGTCCAATCAGATTCCTTTCACACAGCAGTTAGTTCTGGCTCTATAATTTCATTAGCCTGCTGAGAAAAATGGAAAATATATATGGACAGTAAGATACTAAAGCTATAAGTTATATCACATTCTTAAAGAATTTCTATCATTTCTATAATTCATACGAAGTTTGATTAGGATTGGAGCTCAATTCTGCAGGACGGTAGGCCTCAAGGACTAGAGTTTGACACCTGTGTTCAAATTCCCTAAAAAGCAATTCTGTTTGTCCAGAAATATCTGCTGTGCACTCTACCATGCCATGCAGAAGCAAAGGTCATTGCTTCAAAATTACACAATGCTGTGCTATGGGAGGGTTTACATAACATTTATCAGAAAAAAGTTTGAGTCTGTTTCCACATGGACTCTGTTATATAATATTACAATTACACTATAGCTGCCCCTCTGCATTTATCCAATCACGAAACAGAATCTAATTAGACAAATCCTTCAGACATCTGTCAAATGCATGTAAAAAACATTATTCCCATCTAACAGGGAATGTTCTCTGAACGTTTTTTAAAGTTCTCTCAAAGTTATCAAAAACATTTTTACAGTAACATTAGTAGAACTTGTTTAACATTTTATATCATATATCAAAAACGTTATTAAGTAGTTAGTGGAACGTTTTTAAAAGTGTTACAGAAAACAAATGTTTAAACAACGTTCTTATAACCAAGCAATTATGTTAATGCATCTAAAAAACTCAGTTTTAAACATTTCTAGAACTTTTAAAATAAAGTTAACATTTTTGTTACTTAATGAAAACATTAGGGAAACGTTCTTACAACTTAAAACTGTTAGCTGGGTTATGACTTCTGGGATATGGTCAGCAGTGTTTGTGTGAAGTGTATATCAGACCTGTGTGACATGATCACTCTCACTGTCTCAGACTACACGTCCCTGCAGCTTAAGTGTTGACAGGAGGGCGTGTGTTCATGTCAGCTGTCCGGGGGTTGGGTTGGTCGTACTGCTGCCCTCTTCCTGTTTGACAGGACTTTGACATTCCGGAGTGGCGTCACACATAGGCTTCCCTTTCATGCTGCTGTGTGAGAATGTTATTGTATTTCCTGGGAATATCGCTAGTCACAGCGTCTCCTCGGAAAAGGCACATGCACGAGTTCTGTGAGGCGAGCGGGCACGTGTGCAATGTTTTCGCAAAGAGTGAGACAAACATGTTTTTGAAGGAACCAACAAAAAGAACAGTTTACCAAAAAAAAAATACTATATTTGCTCACATATCTTTTTAAAACTGTATGTTCTTTTTGTAGAACACAAACAAAAGTCTAAAATTTTTAACAATTATTATGGTTATTATTATTATTATGATGATCATGTCAAGGTCAAAGAAAATATGCCATGAAAGTAGTTGACTTGTATATGACTTGTGCAATATATTCTAAGTCTGATTGATTTGCTATGTGATGAACAGACCAGAAGTAATTTTTCACTGAAATTCCTGAAATTTACTTTTAGAAATGGCAATATAATAAATTATGTGGTCTGATGAGATCGGAATAACATGTGGATAAGAACATGTGAACATGTGAATAACGTGAAAACAACAGTATTTTTTTGGGTACACTGTCCCTTTAATTTCCTAAAGTTCCTATTATTACAATATTATTATTATTACAAGTTCCTATATTATTATTACTATTATTACAAGTTCCTATAATTCCTAGCTAATACCAACTGTATGCACACAGTAACAAGGAACCCACGGCCCTTTGTTTTGTCTGACTGAAAAGATGTAAGCGCAACAATTTTATTTATTTATTCGCCTTGTTCATTTGGTCTTCCAGCCATCCTGAAGGTGAACAAAACGCTTCCACTGAATCAGAGCGGCAGCAGGTCTGCCGAGCCTCTCCATGTTCGCGTCTGTGTCTTTTGGGGAGAGATCTTTTGAAGCCTGGAGCTCCATGGCAATCCCTAATGGCTCTGTCTTTGTTTCTGTTTCTCCCCGGCGCTGGTGCAAAGCGCAGGGCAGGAGGGAGCCCCACTTGGCACGGTAGGATGAAACGCGGCAGCGTGTCGACTCCCCGGCGCTCCAGCCTGCCCCACTAACTGAGTTTTTAATAAATAATGAGGCGCGGTATAAATAAACTACGAAGCTCTGCTACTGCCAAAGGGCTGTAAGATACCAAGGTAACGGCGGAGGGGGAGAGATAAATAAGTAAACAGAGACTCGTTATCACTTACTGGTGTTTCTGTGTTTGTCGAAAACCACATTAACCAACACCTTAGATTGGGCTTGGTGTTTTAGTTATTTCCTGGCAAAACCGAAAAGGAGAATGCGAAAAGTGGAACAACTCTTAATGATCATGTTGAAATCATAACAGCAGAAGTTTCACTAAGCAGGGGGTCCCCTGTTATGTCTGAATGTTGCTTCAAATTAGCCGGAAAATAGGTGTAATGTGCCAGTGTGCATACGTTACCTCAAAGCAGTTATCGCAGAACTCATGAAACGTATTATTAAGGAGAGGCAGAAAATACTACTGTGCTTTTTCAAAGGGCGAAAATCACAAACAAAATCTCTGTAATATCTCAATAGTTTCTTCAAGGCAGCAATGTAGAGTTAATGCAGGAATGAAATGAGAGAAAATGGAGTTTTTAAAACAAACTCATACATTATTTATCACGTTTTTGCAAGACCAAATTATTTAAGCCATTATCCACAATTGTATAGTGTATACTGTAAAGTGTATACTGTAATGTAAACACGGTATGTCAACAATTGTATCATTTGCCTATTTGTGTTTGTTCTAAACAAATCCAGAATTATCTGTGACAAAATTTCAAGTTAAACAAAACATAACTCTATAGAACTCTATTAAGTCACTTGATCTAAAAACAACAACAACCTCTTTAGAGACAAACAGACAACCACATCCTGTGTAATGTTCTAGATTAGTCATAAACAAATAAATAAATAACTACAACAAAAGTGACCTTTAGAGGCAGACCAGTAGATGCATCATGTTTTGAGTGTCTGTGTTCTATTCTCAGCATATCCTGTATCACACACCTATGGTAATACATCACCAGCATACTCCACTGACAGCAGATCAGTGGGGGGGCAGAAAACAGAACTCAGAAGAACCAAACAACAATCACACCGAATTCACCCTCCAAGTCGATTATTTTACGTAACCTGTCACCCAATATCAAGGTCATACATCCTTTAATCTTTGACCCACTCTTATGAATGTGCAGCTAGGTTGCATAAGGGGATATTAAAGCGGGTTCTGTCTGGTTGTTACTGCTCCATTTCAGATGCTGCAGGTGAATGACCTACATGCTCTGTTCAAAAGTCACCCATGGCTAAAAGCATGTGTCAAACTGATTTTACAGAATTTTCGCCTGTGGTTCTTAGTGAAATGTTCATTTAGTCCATTTAGAACGATGCTCAAGAACCAGTTCTAGCACATTTCGGAGGTATTCTAGAAAAAAGTACATATGAACATAAAAAAACTCCTCTCTCTTATCAGGTATCGTCTCTGTCAAGTATTGAAATGTTGTAATCTTGGTAACTGTAACTGTGTATAGCTGATGTTTTGGTGTTATTGTCTCCTTCTGATTATCACTTCATTGTTTCCCTTACCTTGTTACAGTTGGCTTTATGGACAAAATACACAATTATGCAATGCAGTTATGGCACGTGACGATCACTGTATTTAACAAGCTCCGTAAGAACTAAATGAGCTGTTGACTACTTCATGAAACCTCAGATGCTGAGAAATAGCCACAGTTCTGACATGCTTCAAGAGCCAGAAACTGAATTCCAGAGATTCAGAGAGGGCAGATTAAATGAAAAAAAGGAGCAGGGCAGAGATAATAGATGACAAACGAGAAGCAGCGTAAGGTGTCCGAGACGAGCAATGGATGAAAAATCATGAAAGCACGATGTACAGAAGGAATGAGAGAAAGCTGGCTGGGTGGAAACCTCTTTGAACGCTCTCCGCTTCATCAAAGCAAATGTTGCAGGCACTTAACAGCGTTCATATTAACATGATTAAGCAGCTTTTGAAGCAGTGCGGGGTGGATCAGAAAGACCTCAGAGACTTCAACTGAATGATTTCTAAATGTCATAACAGAAATCAGCAACAGAACTGCAGGTGCACACAAACCAATCAACTGTGGCACAGAATTCACTTACATTGAAGGCTACTGAAATGAAAGTTCACAAATGTAGCATGATTTGTACGTAACGCAACAGACCTATTTTACATCAGTATTTTAGCTGGAGCTGGGACGTGTTTAATACTTAATACTTTTATGCGTTTAATACTTAATAGTTTCAAAGACATTCCAAGATAATGTTAGACACTAAAACAAAAAAGAACCCAATCATTAATTTATTTACGAACAGACAAAAGTGGACGAGGTGAAAATCAATCTGATTGCTAGCTCAAATTTAATATACGATACCAATGAAGACAGCTCATTGGAATGTGATTAACGTGCCATGAAGAGGCTCGTATTGCGATGAAGTGCAGCACACAGACGGCTCTCATAAATGCAACAGTGCAGGTGTGCCGGGCTGGCAATGGCCTCCATCATATTGCGGTGAATCTAGGGAGTTTCCTGGTGTTTTTGAGACTGGATGGTGTGGGCATTTCCTGAGGGCCCAGATACTTCACTGATTACACTGAGTAGCAGTTCAAGGACTGTTCTGTTTTCTCTAGACAAGGTAAAAAAAACTCCCTTCTCGCCTGTAATTTGAAAGCACAGTTAAGCTCCCTGACACACTGCAGGTGTTTACGGTCAATGTGTCGCCTCCAGAACATGTGCTTCTGTTTTGATGGGAGGACAGTGTCTTTGGCCTTGACCATCAAACAGTCTCTATCGTTACACAAGGCAATGCCGCTTTGTGCTATTGAATGGCCACAATGTAATTTTTGGGGTTAAAAATGAACGACCAGTTATTGCGCAAGTATAACACGGATCAATGTTCAACACAATCTTCTTACCTTACCCTGATTCACAAAGGTATGTTTATAAAAATGATATTTAACAATGATATATGATGATAATGATATATTAACGTCAACATACGTAATAAAAAAAGTATGTAAAGTAACCTGCAATTTTATATTTCAAACAGAGATGGCGATAGAGAAGGGACGGATGTAAATGATTGCTTGTTTAATGTTTTACATGGTTTAAGATTTATAAAAAGCCAAAATGCAAGATGAAACGTATAGAATTAAATGAAAACTATTTACTGAAGGTATTCTGTATTATTCAATTTATGTTTATTTAAGTGCTATGCCAGGTCACTCAAACAAACAGATTGCAAAAATACACAGCTTTAAAATGAATTAATACTTATTGTAATCAAATATTCATAATTAATATGAATTATCAGAAAATCCACAAATAAAGGTTATATACTATTTTATATGAGTGATGTTGTATAAATAACGCTATTATACAATTAAACATCAATAAAATGAGACCTGCAGCTCTCAGACACAAAAAATAGACTCAGTTGGCATTTGTCCTAACAGCTTCACTTCAGTAGCCACTTCAGTAGCTCAACTCTCTGCTCTCATAGGCCTGCATTATTCTGTATGAGTCACAGGTGGTTTACATGCTGCTAATAGGTGACACCTCGCAGGGTGAGCACCTATAGAGTCAAGAGCATCTCTCGGACCTCAACTGTCCCGTTTCATTCACTCCATCACCAAACAGCACAGCGGTTCATTTTCCCCCTGGTGCTTGAAAACAGCCGTGGCTCATTTCTGGATTTGCTAATGAAAGGATTCGGAGATCAATCACGGAACAAAGCACTGAATCTTATCTGAATTGGGATGTTCAACATCTCCCCACTGTAAGTACAAAAAAACGCCTGTATTAATCAATGGATATTTTAGTGAATCAGACGATACCCGTGGAACTGTTCAATGTTAAACACAGTCAACAGATGCTGGAACAATCTGCGCTGCTTTTTCTTGGGCCCTGGGGGACACTGTCACATGATCTGTGACTAAAAAGAATATGAAAGGGTCATGACCCCTAGACATTGCAGACTAGTTTGGGACCATGTGACACGAAAATGTATGAAAAGACAGTCTGACATGCCTTTAGTCAGACTTATCTTCCTGTTCTTTAGCTCGCATGTCTCGCTTTTGGCAGGAGATATATGGTCCAGCTCTTGCATTTCTTAACCTCTTGACCCTGTCTTTTAAATTCGAATGTTGACGCAGGACAAAGCTCGTACTTCTTAAACAATCACAATAAAAAGCCATTCAGGGAAACATCACCAGGGTACAGCCTCAGACAATTCCCACTTCAAAACTCATAAATTAAAAACCACAGTATTAATTAATAGAAAAAAGCAAGCCGACATTGGACGCTTAATTGCTTATGCTAAAGCAACAAAAACACATATTGCTGATGAATGCACTGCAGGTTTAGCAGATTGGTAACTTGTTTTGCAGAATAGGCTGTGGACCTTGCCCCAGGGCTCAGGAGTGTCATAACCCTATGTGTTCTTCACACATGAAAGTTCTTCTGTACTTGTACAGACCGACGTACAGCAAAGCAGCTGGCTTTCAGCACTCCATATGTCTGACTAGTGGCATGTGTCCCAATTTTATCCAAGCATAAGGATGCAGCTCTGCTAGAAGTGTGTCTGAGGATTTAATACTTGTGGAGATTTTATCCTAATGCTGACGATGAGCAGCGGCAATGAGATTCACTTTCCTACAGACAAACACATGTAAATATTTAATCCACCAGACTGTCTGCTAAATCAGGTTAGCATTAAGATATACTAACAAAATTGGTCACATGATCTTAAGATCAGCATATTGTATCATCCGTTAACAACAGAGAAGCATCTATGTTTTTTTTAAAGAGTCATAAAACTTAACACTTCCATGTTTAAATTTGTTTTTGTCTGTCTGCAATCTACACGTTTGTGTACTGCCAATAGTTTGCACTTACAAATATAAATGAGGCGACCAATCAAATGCAAGAGAATGTCCCCGCCTTTGCCTACAAACAGTCACAACTGTGATGTACATTAAAGGCTATTGGCTACGTATAAGAAAATGGACAAGCTGTTCGATATTTCCCATGTACAACTTCCAATTTCTAAACAGATATTTAGGGCTTTGCACCATTTGCGCTTAACAAAATCTCAACGTGTCTGTAAGTCTGTCAATGCTCAGTAGCTGTGGTGCTGCTGTCTCGAGGCGATGCAAGGATCCTCTAACGTACCTATTAACGTATTAATTCTCTCTTCTTATCTCCTGAAGCTGGGTATCATTACAGCCCTATATATAGAGTCACAGTGGGACTGAAGGAAGATGCACACACACATTAACATTAATGGCTTTGGGCTGTTCTCCGCTCAGGCGTAATGTACAAGTCGACAGAACACGCAGATAGGGAAGCTACACACGGATAACACAAAGGCGTAATGCACGTCTAACATAACCGTTCTGGGGCAAAATCATCCTCAATTAATTTCAAATTAAAAATGCTAATTATACAAAAGATATAAAAAGGTCATTTCTGTTTTCAAAATAGAACTTCATTTGCAAAAAAAGAAAAGTATTTTTTTACTTTTTGTTTTTGTATTTCAAAGTTCCATGAATATAAAACAGCCCACTTTGCTTTTCTCTAGTAAATGAATAGGTGTCTACAGAGACTTCTAAGTGCTTTTTTACGAATGTAAACTCCCACTGAGTTTGCTAATGAACAATCACCAGGGACTCTCTGATGGGTATTGTGCGCGAGCAGCCCCTGATAGCAATGTGAATGTGGGATTACTCTGGGCCCTTTGTTGCATTAGTTCCTCCATCTCCTCAGTAGACACCTTAACCCTCCATTACATTTTTAATATTTACCAACCATGAACCACTTTTCACTTATATCCATCATAGCCCATCTAGAGCCGTATGTCACTTTTGTTTGGCTAGCATGGGATATTTTTATGGAGCCACTCATGGGGGCCCCTGCTCACTCAGCTCTCCAACTGATTACCCCCCTCTTGTCACCAGCCCTCCCACTGGGTGCCTTCGTAGAGGGGCAGCATATGGAGCCGGGGGCCTGGCTCATCACCAAGGTAGCGGTGTGATCGCCCGGGACCTCAGGGGGTCATTTTGATGCGGGGCCGGACTTTGGGAGACCAGTGTCAGAATGTGACCTCTCCTGCTACCCCTGGGGCTAGACATGGTCGTCCATATGGAAAACAAAGACAAGCCCAAATCCGTTTCTCCAGCCTTCACAGGCTGCTGGACAGAGTGGTCGATTCGGAGCAATTTAGCGCATACAACTACACTGCAGCTCTGATCGATTGAGTTTGTATGCATGCATTAGGGTTTAGTCATTACATCTACAGTACACACGAGGGATGGGGTGCGCGTGCTGCATTAGCTCAGAATATATGTAATAAATCTAGGCTGATTTTTAGCTTTTAAAAGAAGTTCATGTTTCATTTAGATTTAACATCAAACTTGTGAGGGAAATGGACTAAGGCACTTTTTACCCAAAATACACCATCTGTGTGGCACGTAATGAGTCAGATCATGTATTAAAACGCTAAAATACTTTTTCCTATCCCAATTTTACATGCAGAGACATTTTCAATAAAAAGCGTAAATGTTCGCGCTGAGGCACTTTGATAACAACACTGAACGATAACAACAATGAACCAATGGTGTGAGTTTGGGGTGATTCTGTCAACCAATGGTGTGAGTTTGGGGTGATTCTGTCAACCAATGGTTTGAGTTTGGATTGATTCTGTCAACCAATGGCAGGCAGGCGAGTACAATTCCGTTTGGTGCTGCTAATGATGCAAAAAAGAGACAAAGGCCACAGTGTTGAATGAGTGAAAATATCACAACCGCATAATAACTGCTGCAATGCAGATAAACAGATGATGTAAGCCCATAAACACCACAGATGTGCAATCATTTATGTTGTCAACATTTAAAGTTGCTGGACACAAAATTGCTGCACATTCGAAATTTGCATCAACACCACCATTCCACACCAAAATGAAAATTCCAAGAAAACTCATTACACTGCTTGAGCCCAGAGGTTATTGGGAAACTGGAAAATGTTTTTTCTTCCAATTACTGATGCAATAATCCCAAAGGACCAAAGCTATACCAACATGGTGAAAATCCTGATCATTTAAGTTATCTGCATTCAGGAATAATTAGAAAAAAATGCACCGATTAGCCTCAGATAACCATGTCTCATGTAGAGCTCCACAATAAGGAAGACTCATTAAGTTACATGACTAATTTGCATTATTATGATTAAGGTATGCAGCAGTACACAGTGGTGCAATATAAAGCTTTATATAATAATGGCTTGTGCTGAGATGATGCGCCCCCAACAGAATCAATGCAGACTAGACTGCGTTCCTGCAGGCGAGCTCTGTACAGTGTGCAGTGTACAGTGTCAGCTGTACTCTGCGTCTGCAATGAACAAATCCAGCCTGACAGGCAAATACTGTCAGTAACAAAGCACAGCACAAGGCAAACACATCAGAACACTATTTTATCTTCATGCATTAGCCAAAATACAGCTAACGTGTGTCTGCATGGTGCAACATCTACATCTAAGAAAAACAGAATATATCTTTTGAGCCTGAAATAGGAGACCAATCCCAGAGCCTGAACAAGTTCTGCTCGCCTTCAGCTAAACCCAAAAAAGGGCTTCTGAAATTGAAGCCAAGGCGTTTTTTAGGCAATTCTTAAAATGAGTAGCAGATTATGACCACATGGAGATTAAGCTCATTGGAAGTAACGAAGACCCATCTGGGCATTCATAGAACCCAGGGTTTAATTAATCTCACATTGGGGGATGGGTAATAAGCACTTACAAAAATCCGCACTTTAGCGAGAGAGAGAGAGAATAAGAGAAAGAGAGAGAGATAGAAAGATAAAACTAGTGGCGGCTGTTTGGAACAACAGCAAGGTTGAAACAGAGCATATTGCCTACAGGGAAATTAGCACCGTGAACCAAGATGAATGCTCCATTGTGTCGTCTGAGTGGATGAAAAAAATGAAAATGTTTGCCTGAAATTATGAAGTGCTCCCCTTTTATCATCCCGGTGCCCTTGTCCGGAGTTTTTCCCGGAAACAGGGCGCAGGGAAATGTTTTAATGAATGTTGTTGAGCTGGCCATTACCAGCAGGGTTCTGAGGAGAAAACTGTCCGTGTATATTGAACTGGATCCAGATGATACTCCACACAATTTTTATCTTCATTATTCTAAATTAATGAACTAAGCTTTGCCCAGTGCTGCATGTAAGACTGCAATCAACCGACTGTGGCCATCTCACAGCTCCAGTTTAGTGGAATTACTTTGAAAATAATTGGCCAAGCCAAAACGGTAGTTTTGGAACACATGAAAAATTCGGAATAAATTGTGCAACGTCACAGACATGAGACGAACGATTCATACAGATATTTCCATCATCTACAGTTATACTTCTGCCTTCTAAGAAAAGTCTGGTTTAAAGGAACCGAGAAGTTCTCTTCCCACGTGTCAGACAGCTTTTTTTAGTCATGTGTCACCAAACTGAAGATTCACACTCCGGTGAGAAATGCTTTTCCCAGAGTTTAGCACATGTGATTTTAGTTCAACACTGTACATGATGTACGACAGAATGACAGAACAGAACATAGAACAGGACATAGCACATTATGTTTATGTATAGATTGATTAACACAAATAACTGTTTAAAAAAATGAGTGCTAGTGGAAATATCATGTGACATCTGTCCATTTTTGTGTAATAAAACCACATACTTTACATCGTTGATGCTAGTTCACCATAATGTCTTTTTTGTCACGTTATCTCTTTCTTTCTTTTCTCCTTCTGTTCCTCTGTCCTTCTTTTCCATCCATCTGTTTGTTTGTTTGTTTGTCTGTGATATTTTCTGACATTGCCCATTGTGTTTATTAGTAAGTATGTATATGTGTATATGTGTATTTGTGTATGCGTGTGCCACTCCTCCTGTCTACATCCATCATGTGAGATCATTTCCACAGTGTTTCCTACAGCAAGCCAAGGCTTGTTAAATAATTTAACCCCCAGAGTCCAGCATTGGAAAAGCTTGAGCAAGTTTTGGAGGGAAGAGTGCTAAAGTCTGGTGGTCCCCATCTGTGGCTATCGGGGGTCCCCAGGCGACCTCTCATTTAGTGTCCAAAAACAGCCCCTCTTCAGATAATTGGGCTTATGCTCCTTTAACATTTAATTACATCCACAAGAAGCTAATATTGAGTACACCTAATCCACAGAAAA
Organism: Botia almorhae; assembly: GCA_036877575.1. Taxonomy (NCBI): domain Eukaryota; kingdom Metazoa; phylum Chordata; class Actinopteri; order Cypriniformes; family Botiidae; genus Botia; species Botia almorhae. Next base: position 15,343 of record JAZGTJ010011075.1, read on the forward strand.
CGGTGCGGTTTAACAATGATTAAGGAGATTATTTAACATAAGACTCCGTCCTTTACCAACATGACTATAAAATATCTGCACAAATCTGGATTTTTAACCAGCACAATGAGTGTTATTCAAATCTAATGCAAAGGAAGGAAAATAGCACATACATCTAGATGTTATCTAGATTACGTTACATTAACGTTTTTCATGACAACCCTAATCAGTTGTAATAATTGTTATATTAGTGACCGCAGTGTAAGAGTATTCCAACAAAAAAAACTCTACAGTGAGCCAAATAAGGGAAAGGTCAGGACAGAGTAACTCCGACAGCTTTGTCAGACTAAAGGAATTTCCAGGTCTCTTCCTTACAAGACCTCCTACTCTGCACAAAAATGCGGAGCAATTTCCTTCCTGGAGTTCCACTGCAGCTAATCTGCTCTTCTGAGGAGACAGCAGTCTGCCACAGATGTTTACACAAAAGTATGAACACCATCACAGGGACACACGCAGAGAGCGGAGAGGGACTGAAAACAAAGAATCTTGCCACACAACATCTTCAGAGTGGCTTGCAAGAAAGAGATGAAAGGGTTAATACAGGATGTCAGAAATCATCTTCTATGCATTATGGGTCATCAGGGCCTTTTTAGGCACACGCATCAACCGACCGACACGCAGTGGTCGTTGGTTTCGCTTGTACCGGCTGCATGACAAGATGGATGAAGTCCACATGCTCTACTTTTATTGCGCAGAATGTAATAAGGAGTGATGCCTTGTCTTTTTAAGGAAATGAGACTCTGAGATTTAGTGTTTGCTCTTCGGAAGCTTGTTAAGAAGAGGTGGTGATAGTATTACTAGGGAGATTGTTTAGTGGTGCAGGCCTGGTTGCGTGCGTGGGGGGGGGGGTTTGGGAGAGGAGTGCTTGGGATCTGAAAAATTGTTTCAATTCAGAGAAAAAGAATATTAAAGAATACATTAAATACAGACCGTATTACACTATTCCTGGATAAACAATAGCTTTCCTACAAGAACTAAAACTGCCATTGGGAACAGAATTACAGAATTGTAATTTTTAGACTATTGAGACTCAAAAATATTTCATTAATGGAAACAGGAGTTAATTTTAGATTAATTGTTCACATTTTATGGTCCTGCGCCATCCACAGAAAATATATTTCTACATAAATAAATTTAAACCACTTTGTACCACACACATCTTCAATCTTTTAATTTGCCTGACATGAGTGAAGAGAAGTTCGTGTTCCTCAAAAACAGCGATTTTTTTTGGTAACCTAAAAGATTAGCAGAAAGCCGAGTGCCTGTATATCTTTAACCAGCCCCCTTCTGTGTCTGCATACAACATGTGCACATATAGACATACGTTTGCTCTGAGAACTGCGCGCGTGTTCGTTTGGTGACCTAGTAAACGCTATTGTGGAAGTTCTGCGTTGTGTTTCTGCGCGTAAATCAGATGGGCTGCGTGGGAGTATTCAGCTGGGTTCAGGCTCCTTCCAGCGCGCTCAACTGTGTCTCTTTCACACATCAAAGCGCTGTCATAGAGGTCAGATAGACAGGAAGTGTGCCGTTATACAGGTCTCTTAACCTCAGCTCTCGCTCGCTGCAGTGTCTTGTAGTGCACTTACAGTAGGGCGCGTGGTCACCTGATAAACTGTAGTGCTCGTTTTGCTAAATTATTAAGAACCATTTGAACAGCAGGAAAGGAAGGGACTACAGGGTTAAGAACAGTTGAAATAGCTAGAATAGTTAAAAATAGGCAGTAATGTACCGCTAAAGATCTTACAGTGCCTCTAAGGCTTCATCACGAGAAATATGCAAATCACAAGTACCGTTCAGCCAGCACCTGACCCCTTTCTGAACTTGTAATGTAACTGTAAATAAAGGAAACTGTAACCCTCGGATTGTTTAGACAGAGACTCAAATAATTCTTGGCACCCCTTTACATTGCCTAATAATAAATTTATGATGTTATAAATCCTGCAGGGGGGGGGGAATTA
>JAZGTJ010011076.1:0-17338 GCA_036877575.1 Botia almorhae
TGGAAAATATTAACAATAACTAGACCGATAATTCTACACATCATTGGTCTAAATAATACAATATAATTAATGAAAAGTGAGTGGGAGGATGCAGTTTAAATCAGACTGTTGTCTAATTTAGGATAATGTAATAGTTTAAGGTAGTTTAACAGTGTAGGGATTTTTGTATGGTGATCAAGATCTGATTTTGAGCAAACATGTATAGCTGGCCCTACTGTTGAACAGCATACACTTCATAGTAATAGAAGTGAGCAAGTTTCTACACATACCACCTTGCTATTGAAAGAATTGAGGATTTTGATAGCTCATGTAATGAGTTCATTTAGATCAATATTAGATCAGATCTCTTCGGATATGATCCAGATTGTTTTGGAATTATTGGGTAACTGTGTCAACCTTACTAGATCTATTTATATTTCAAATTTCTAGGTAAACGTATTTTCTGATCTGGCAATTCACTGACACCTATTGGCTATAAACGGAACTACGCCCTAAATCACAACACGTTTTATTTAATCTCAGTGCCTTCATGCAGTCGAGTACAAAGGATACTTAAAATAGAATGGGTTGTATAATCTGGTGGCATTCCTATGATTTACAGACAGCTGTCTCTATTATACATTTTCGTTAGACTTTGATCTCAGTTCTTACAAAAATCAACGAAAACAAAATTCAAGACTTTGACCTCTGAAAGTGATTGAACGAGTTACATGTCGAATTACCGTTCTGCGGTACTGTAGATTGTAATATCAATGACACTAAAATGGGCATAGCTAATATGTCCAATTTACCCAATTTATATAGCACAACAGAGTGAACGTGAACGTTTTTTACTTGTGCCAAACATTTGCACAACAACTTCCGCAAAGATTACGTTTCATTTTTAGCAACATGTAACAAGTCAGACATGCACATACCGACAATACATGTCTCAACTGTATTTAACGACATTGTTTTACCAATACACGACTTATCTTGGGTTACCAAACCCCAAAAACGGGTAAATAGGAAATACTAATAAACACTATCAACCTTTACATTCCACGGCACTATTTACGTAAACTGAGTTCGCAAAAAAATCCAGTTTGTTTACATGCGCTTCCTAGTGAGGGTAGTAAGTCCCACTTTTAAAAAGTTCTATTGGTTAAAAACAGCTATCCAGCCCATAGAATTGATTTGGTTGGTTATTGTAGTTGTGACGCACGGTGGTCAATGCGGAAGTAATTTCCTATTGGCCAGTACCATGTAAGGAACCATCAACAAACAAGATAGGCTGAATCACTGTCGGGATGGATGCAGGTAAGAAAACCGCAGAAAAACAATTCTTTATCATTTTGTTCATCTGTCCAGATGCCATGAAATTGTTAAAAAGCAAATTTCTTCTTTCGACATCCAACTACGTACCCGTCATTGGAGAGACGGCCTCAACAATTTGGGATTTTGTCATTAAATATGGTACATAGACGTCCCAACTGCTGGCAGCTGGACAGTAAAACAGTGCAGTCTGTTGTCAGCTGAGTTTATTACTGTTTAGTTCTTTCGGTCTGCACCAACATGCAACGTCAACCTTAAAAACTATTTGATTGTTTGGCTGTTTCAAAACATAGGAAGCTGTATCAACGAGACAGCATTTTTGGCCATCACAGCGCGTTCCAAACGCCTTTACGATGCCCCAAAATGCTGTCTAGACTGGTTTCAGATACAGTCAATACGTCTGTATTCATTACAAGAATGGAAAGGCGGGATGCAAACTGTTCTTGCCATTAGTGATCAGCTGCTCTGCATTGATGTAATAATTTATTTGTCAAGATAAACAAGGTAAAAGAGTAGAACAAAGACTGTGTGCACTGTGACACTGTCAGATCAGAAGGGTTTCATTAAGAATGTCTTTGTTTTTGGTGGATCTTTAACGTTTCTTGTGGCCCTGTGCGATTAAACACAGTGAAGGTTTCTTTAGTAAACAGGCAGTCATACCTCCTTTCCCTTCAACAGCTACTCTCACTTATGACTCATTGCGCTTTGGAGAGATTGAAGATTTCCCTGAGACTTCAGAACCTGTCTGGATTTTGGGAAAGCAGTTCAGCGCTCTAACAGGTAACTGATGTGTGAAACATTTTATGTGTTGAACTTTTGAGTATTTTTTGTTTTTGGCTCTAAAGTGATTTTCTTTGTGAGTCAGAAAAAGATGAAATCCTGGCGGATGTCACCTCACGTTTGTGGTTTACTTACAGAAAAAACTTCCAGCCAATTGGTGAGAGTCAAACCCTTAGTCATTAATCGTGACGTTATGGTGGTGGCACACTTACTGTCTATTGCCTACATTTAATTTGTAGTATGGATTGTTTTGCAAATGGTTTGGTAAGAAACATGATGTTTCAGGTGGCACTGGGCCTTCTTCAGACACTGGCTGGGGCTGTATGCTTCGATGTGGACAGATGATTCTTGGGGAGGCCTTGATCTGCAGGCACTTGGGTAGAGGTACGTGAAAAAACTGGTATTTTGCAGGTTGGAAATTTACTTCTGCCGTTATCTGAATAAAATATATTATATGTTTCATTAGAGTGGAGATGGAGTCCAGGTCAGCGACAGAGGGCAGAATATATCAGTATTCTCAATGCATTTATTGACAAGAAGGACAGCTATTATTCCATCCACCAAATAGGTATCACTCAAGTCACCTACATGAATATTATACAGTTTAACAGTGGTGGTGTGGTTGAAGAGTAAATTACTCTAGGTGACAGAATGGCTTGTTCTTCTGATTAGCTCAGATGGGTGTAGGTGAGGGCAAGTCTATAGGCCAGTGGTATGGTCCTAATACAGTGGCACAGGTACTCAAGTAAGTTTGCCAATTTAAACGAATTACTTTTTGTTATGTATAATATTAAACCCTTTACTGAGCTTCTTAATTGAAAAATGTTAACTTTAAAACATTTCTGCGCTAATCCAGGAAACTGACAGTTTTTGACTCCTGGAGCCGACTGGCAGTTCATGTAGCTATGGACAATACTGTGGTCATAGAGGAAATCAGTGAGTTATTTTTCATATTGTCTTATAAGTTAAGATGAGATTGGGTTTTAATAGTTAGTAATAGTTTAATAGATTTTTCTATTCTGAATATGTGGTTACACGTATGCACAGCTTTGATACATATATTGCCTAGGGTGGAGTTTGTTTTAGTCCAAATGTGCATTTATGTTGTACTGTAAACTTCTGGGCGTTTATTAGGGTATCTACATTCTTTAAGGGCCATTTCAGTTCAACAATTAAGTCTTGCTTTTGAGAGAGGACATCGCAGATATATAATACATATTCATATTCACATTAGTCAGTTTTTAAGATCTTGTGCTGTGATGTACCTGACCAGTACATGACTGACAACTCAGTATTTTCTTTTATTTTTATTGGCTGTCTGTAGAGAGGTTGTGTATGCCATGGCTGGACTTTGAGAGGGGAGCTTGTGCAGCTTCTGTAGAGCCTGAAGAGATGAATGGACACCTAGAGGGAGCTTGTGCTTTGGCAGAGGACGAGACAGCTTTGTGGAAACCACTAGTTTTGCTGATTCCTCTAAGACTGGGCCTGAGTGATATCAATGAAGCTTATTTCGAACCACTGAAGGTAAAACAATCTGTTGTTACAATCTAAATAAACATGCTCACTCAAAATCTTTGAGTGTTAGATGCTTAATGTATTTACTTACTTGACCATTGTAATGATCACACATTTGGTTTTAACCAAGCATTTGACTTTTTTGTTTTATATCTACAGCAATGCTTCATGATACCTCAGTCATTGGGAGTGATTGGTGGAAAACCGAACAGCGCTCACTACTTCATTGGCTTTGTAGGTAAGCCAAGTTAAACCTAAACTTTATCCTTCTTATCACAAGTCTTGTCTATCTGTAGAGGTTAAGTAAATATTTAATGCTTTACATCAATATACAATCAATACTTGAAAGTGCATTATACATTTATTGATGCTGTCCTGCAGGTGATGAGCTCATTTATTTGGACCCTCACACCACTCAGCCTGCTGTGGAACCATGTGAAGATGGTCACTTCCAAGATGAGTCCTACCACTGCCAGCACCCTCCCTGCCGAATGCATATCTGTGAGCTTGACCCCTCCATTGCTGCTGTAAGTTGAGCTAAATGCAAAGCAGCAAAATATCGGCTAAATAAATCATTCAGAAATCGGGCATAAATCTGTTTTAAAGTTTTCTAAATCTGTAATATTAAGGTTTGCATTCATTACAGCAGCTTTGACTAAAGCTGAACTACAGTACCATGGCAATACAGTTTAAAAGAAAATGTTTCAGTTGTTTATTCAAAATTAACATTTGAATATTCCCATTTGAATATTCCCATTGGTTTGTACATTTACCTAAACGTTGTGTGTTTTAGTTGAGGGGAATAATAAGAAACTTTGTAGTGACAAATTCTGAAGAGAATTTGGAATAACATTAAAAAAATTTCACAATAATTAAGACAACCAAAATGTATGTGGTGGTATTTTCACAGCTGCATGCTTGTCATGTACTGTAATTATTTATTGTCACATACATAAACTATGGCAATAACAGTGTTAACTCAGGGCTTTTAAATGTACAGTAGAATGACACTGGATTACCAGTTAAAGTTTTGGAGGTCCATGACTATTGAATGTTATCCCTCAGGGCTTCTTCTGTCAAACAGAGGATGATTTTGACGACTGGTGTGCACAGATTCGAAAGGTATGTGCAGATTCTGTTTAGTGTTGGTAGGGTCCATTCATTCTGTTTAACATTTTATCTTTTCTTGTGCAGATTTCAAACTGCAGAGGTCTTCCTATGTTTGAATTAGTGGACAGTCAGCCATCTCATCTAATTACCACTGATGTACTTAATCTCACTCCAGGTAATCACTTTGTGGGATAAAGCATTCCTTGACCATTTTAAAGGGTTTCAAATCCTATTTTGCAATCTGTTCATGGAACAGGCAGTAAAATTTACCCTTATCCAAATTCCTCAACAGACTTTTCTGATTCGGACCGGCTGGAACGCTTCTTTGATTCTGAGGATGAAGAGTTTGAAATCCTGTCCTTGTGAAGATATATTGCATTTCCTAGATATTATGAATCCTATGGTGGAGTCCCCTCTGAGGAAAGAGGGGAGAGAAAAGAATGAACATCTTTGACGTCCAAGGCCAGCGTGGCATTCGGTGGCATAGTCACCCGCATCAGAACCACAGCTTTCTTATTCAACAGCTATACTGACTGCTCTGAGTCATCCTGACTGAGACACGGTCAGGGCTCATGGAATCATCAGTATGTACTTTGCTTTTATGTGTTATCTGTTTTAAGTCTTAACACTTTAGATTTATTTTTAAGTGATATGGTGCCTTTTTACCCTCTTAACTTAAACAGGTTTGCCATAATACATTTTGGTATTGGTTGAGGTAAGTGCTAGTCAGACCTGATATAGCATTTACATTCGACAGGTGAAAGTCACTGAAGTTTTGGACCTGTATCAACTTGTAAATGCCAGTCAGGGAAGGTTGAGCATTTACATACTGGGTAGGTCAGCTTGTGTAATTATATAGAACCTTTTTATCAAGTTCAGAATCTCTGTACACAAGTTTATTTTAAGAATATTTATTTAAATCATTTAAAATAAAAGGAATAATGTAATCTTTACTTTGCTGTTTATTTGGCAGTGTAAATAAACAAGGTCTAAATTAAATGCTTATCTGAAGCGGCTGTTCATGTCCACAGTGTTTCAATTGGCCGATTCTCTGATAAGTTGATGATATTTTCACTCAGAAGCTTGATATCTTTGTGCACCTCTTTGATGGTCCTTGATGCATCAATCACCTAGACAAGCAAAGAAGCAAACGTTGAACTAAACCATAAAGAGGACAAAATATATATATATATATATATATATATATATATATACTGTAAATAACAACATTCAGAACCGCGTAAATAAAAAATGAAATCACCTTCCAGTTGACTGAGGTATCCTCCATGAGCTCTTCAAACCTTTGATTAACTGTGCATTGGAAACCACTTGTTTCATACCGTTCAGTTCCATATTCTCCACGATTCGCTGCCATACTGGGATTCAGCTGCAGAAACATCACCAGGTCTGGTTTTGGAAGTCCCACATCTGGATGTTTGCACCACTCTAGAGAAAAGCCCTGAACACAAACAAACCGATGTCTCTACATCTGCTTAAATTCTGCTCCGGTTGATTAATCAAACTGTGATTCGATGTGTATTTGTTGCCATTATGTTTGGTTTTATAGCAACATTTATACAGTTTTGAAGCAGTTTTTCCTTCTGTATAAGTGAAGTAGTTACTAGGATAGTAAGATTGGTGTAACAATAACACTCACAGGCTTGGCACTAGTGAAAGCCGCTCCTGAGAAAGCATAACGGTCCACCACTAGATTAATCCCCTGTTCCAGCTTCTGTTTCATCAGAGGTCTGAAGTGAGAAAATAGCGCTGTGAAAATGCAGACCTGTCATACATCGATCAACTTTTGACACAAGTAAAACCTCAATGCGAACAAACAGGTATGGCAAGACTTAAGGGCAGTCCAAATCTTTAAGCCATGCAACATCAAAATAGTCAGTCAGAATAAAGCTTTATTCTTTTACTTCACATTGAAGATCAACAAGATACGTAGTTCATAGAACTATACAAAATTATAAGAGTAACGAAGTGTATTGAGAGAAAATACTGCTTGAGCATATAGTTGATTGGAATTAAATCACACTAATTGTAATGCAACTGTACTCTGGAATGATAACATACACCATTTCCCAGCGGTTTGCTGAAAACAGCAGATGAACAGTGTGATCCTCAAGATTACTCCTTCTCTCCAAGTAAGAACTGATGAGTTGACCGATCACAGTGGTTCTGTCTGTATGGAAAACATGCTGTCAGTACAAAACAAATATCAACAGCATGCACAAGGATTAAGGCTGTTCTTAAAACCCAGCTATTAACTTACAGAGAGTTCACTCTGAGCAATGTGTGAGATGCCCAAAGATGCTGTGTCACCCTCTGATCATACACGTGAGGTCTCAGAAGACTGTGAGTGCATGTAAACTCAGCTGTCTCAGACCTTACCCATAATGCCAAGACGCATGAAAGCTGTGATTTAAAACCAGGATTATTCCACCAAATTTTGATGTTTTTTTTTACTTTTGCGAAGTTAAAACATTAGTATTGTGTTGTTTAAAAATTAGTATGAACTTATTTTCTTTGCATTATTTAAGGTCAGAAAACACTCTAAATAAATTAAATAAATGATCTAAATGACAATATGTTCATTTGGAATTTGGGAGAAATATTGTCAGTAGTTTATAGAATAAAACAAACATTATTTAAACGCATCCCTTTTAAGAGCACAACCAGAGAAACTAATCTTGCAGTGATATCTTAATTTTCTTTACAGAGCTGTTTATATATATAACCGACACACATGTTGAAATTTGCACCCAGCAATCTCTCCGAAATGCTTTCCAACAAATCCGTAACCAATAATCATTAACGACTCTAAAAGTACTGGAAAATCATCGATCAACACAGTAACTGATCTTACCGGGAAACCGCATCATTTCTGCCGCGCGTCCGCTCTGTTGTAACGCTTGGACGAGGTGGTGACACTGTGTTGTTTTCCCGGCTCTGTCTACACCCTCCAACACAATCAAAGCTCCTCTTCTGCAAGACATCTTTTTGATGAAAAACGAAAAACAAAACAGAAAGCAGACACGACTAACACGCGACACGACTAATGGTTAGCGGGTCATAGCTCTTCCTTTACGCGCATTTTTTTTTTCAAATCATTTCGTATTTCCTTCCTGTGTTATTTCCGGGAGGAGACAAAAGCGATCCCATACACGTCACACAGCGTGATATCTTGGGGGTCTTTTTCAATATAGAGACGAGGCAACTAAATAGGTGAGCCCATAAAAACACTTAATCTAAAAAACTCCAACTTAACTTCGGTTACTCTATAAGTATATTAAGAGAAAAAATGGAAATTTGCTCATGAGCATTTAGTAATGTCCTTCAGTAAGAAGGACCCATAATTAGTAATTACCAATACCCATAACTAGTCCCTTTCATATCGGAAAGACCAGATCTTCCTTTTTTTAATTTTACTAGACCAGTGTTTTGTAAATGTAATTTTGACAAATATTGCTGTTGTATAATAAAATTTAAATGTTGAACTTTTTATTTAAGGCCTCATCCAACGCTGAGGGTCTGTGAAATGTGTAAACAATGAGTAAAATGATCTGTATAATATATATTTTGTGTTTAGGTCTTAAAACACTACAGTAAGCAGCCAATAAGGTTTTAAATCAAGAGCTGCTCTCTCAGTTTAGTTATCTGTTATTTATTTACATATCTAAAATAAAATATTTTCTAAAACCGCTGTCGGTTAATTACAATTGGACAAATTAACTCCAACATCTGTTGAACTGTATAACTAATGTTGGCTTGATTTATTTTCTGACTTTTTTGTGTGCATGCTGTACACAAAGAAAGTAACATCATTATTGGGCAGCCATATCTTTATTTAGTTAGGTGAAGACCTGTACCGTTTAGACCTACATAATACATAAAAATAATGTCAGTACAGAATACTGAAAAGGGTTGTTCTAGGGTGGTAAGCTTGTTCTGTGACCAGTCATGCAGTCATACTCTGCTCTTGTGGCAGTGTTTAAGAGCATCAGCCAAGGCCTCCAACACCTTGTCCACATTGGCCTTGCTGCTGTTACATCCCATCAATCCTACACGCAAAACCTGTAAAAAAAATAATTACCGACATATATTTTTTTATAAACATATTTAACGCCAACTCGGAGATTATATAGCAGTTGTATTGTCTTATCAGTAGTCGTTCTTACCACACCAGCAGATGGCCCCAGACCACCAGAGATTTCAATGTTATAGGTTTTCATAATATACCCTGTGATTTCTCGCCAGTCATATCCTGGTGGAGCTACTATTGTGGTCACTGTTGGCAGTCTTGCTTTCTATAAGACACAATAGTTTTTCAGAATAGGTAAAACTGTTTACAGTCATATGTAGTGATTTTTAATATATTTCTCTTGTTCTGACCTTGTCCTTTACAAACAGTTTCAGGCCCATCTCCTCTAGCCCTTTATGGAAATATTCTGCAACTTCTTTATGTTGTTTCCATAAATTATCGAGACCCTATAAAAGCAAAAGATATGGCAAACATATGTTCTTAAAACAATAGTGACAACTTATTCTGATTTTTAAACAATTGGATTGTTTTAGATCATTTGTTCTTACTGGAGTGAGTAAATGGTGCCCGTGATACAATATTATCAAAGTTTGTGATACTATAATTTTTTTAAATTATTATTTTTAAGTGTATTGTTATTAATAAAAGTCAACATTGATTCTTGATGTGACAACAACTATACAGTTAAGTGTTTGGTCTTCACATTAGCATAGGAAATGTGTAACAATAAATATGGTCTTACTGTTTCTGCGAGAATTGCCAGACTTTCCCGTAGACCATAGAAAGCAGATACAGGCCCAGTGTGATGATAACTACAGAAAGTTTTAAAAGTCATTTCACCTGTGCAAAATCCGTACAGTAAAAAAAAAAGTCCAGGAACATTTTATTGTTAATAGAAAAGTCAGTGCTTGGTAAATGTAATAAATGGTCCTTACGCACGCACAGGCTTGTCATCACAGCCCCAATAATTTGCCAACCAGTTCATGTCCAAAAAGTATGAGATTGGCTTTGTCTTTCTGTTAAATATCTTCTGGCTGTTTTGCAAAATAATATGAAAATCTGCAAATATGTCATGTGAATTTATATAAAATCTGGCATTACTGATGTTTGTAGCTGCTTTGTCTTACCATGCTCTCTCACTGAAAGAGATTGGCGCTGTTCCTGGAGGGGCGTTCAAGACCTTCTGGGAGCCAGTATACAAAATATCAATACCTAAAGATGCAACGTTTACATTTAAAATGACACATCCACAGGCGGTGGTCTTGATCTCAGAGCACATAACATATCGGTACCTTGTTTATCCATGTAGATGGGAGCGCCTCCCAGTGCAGCAACAGAGTCAACCAAAAACAAACAGCTGTACCTGAGTGACAGTTTAGAAAGCAACAAAAGAACCACACTTTGTTTTAATGGTGATATTTTTTGGTAAGGAAAATAGCAAGTATGAAGAAGGACAAAATATGGGTTAGTGAGGATAAGCATGCTAGCTAACAATGGCAATTACAAACAGAGACAAATTGTATACAATTTTTGAATCTTAATTTGGCACTTATGGAGAAATCAAAGATCTTCACGGAAAGAGATTTCTCACCTGTGGCAAAGATCACCTATGCCGTCTATAGGGTGGACCACTCCTGTTGAGGATTCCCCATGTGTGAGAAAAAATACCACTGGCCTATATTTGTCTAATGCCTGTAAATACAGTACAGACATTTTAAAATGAGAATTATTAAATGGATAATACAATGTTTAATGTAGGTATGATTACATTACCTGTTCAATTTCTGCACTTGTAAAGTACCCACCAGGGGAGGTTACGATGGTGTTCACCTTGGCACCTGTTAAGGAGTATGTGAGATATGAACTGATGTTCTGAATCGCTTTATTTTGGTACTGAAAGCAGAATCAGTACCTATTCTCTCAGCTATCTCTGCAGCCCTCTCCCCCCATATTCCATTGACGGCTATAAGCACACTCTCTCCAGGCTCCAGAGAGTTAAAGATGGCACACTCCATAGCAGCATGACCTGGTCCACTCACGGCCAGAGTTACTCTGTTTCGCGTCTGAAACGCATACTGAATGCCACTCTTGATGTGATTCATTATCTGAAACAAGCACAAGCAAGTTGCATTCATAGATATGGGTGAATAATAGAGAATGTACAGTTACTTGGTCAAAATATATACAACGATATATAAACACAATATAATGAATGCATAAATGTAACGCAATCTAATATATAACAAATACATAAATGTACATTAAATATTTTGATTTTGATTATGCAAGACCGGAGTTCTAGACATGGGTACAATATGATGGACATTGAACTTGCACAGTGAGGTTGTCAGGGATAAAAATAAAATGGTTTTTAAAATGTCTGTTTTGCTTCAATTTCAACACTTATGATTACAAGACGTACTACAGCTCTCAAGCCACATCCCAAGTAATCTTTCTTACTAATGTTGCATTTATTTCATAACTTTATATGTAGTTACAGCCATTCTAAAAGTAACTTGACGAACACACAGCTTACCTCAATGGTTTCTGCATGCAGGTGGCCCAGCATGGGCTGTGCTCCTGCCGCTGAGATCCGTCCGGGTACATTGGACGGTCCTGGTCCGAGCATGAGGCGGTGAGGGACGGGGAAGGGCTGTAACAGACATGCTGGTGGAGGAACGGACAGAGAGGACATATTGCTGTCTGTTCACTGAGAGACTAAGGCAATGGTTAACTCATGTAAACTGTTGGCAAACCTTTCACCTGTTGGTCAATCATCTAACTCTAAGTCTTGGTACAACCAACCTGAACAGTGTATTTTTGAGCAGCTAGACCAACTGTTTAATAAACCAGACATGTATTTTTCTTTAGGTCTGGAATACTAAAGATTAAAAATGTAAATACTTTTTTCCAGTTTTCCATCAAATTTAATGTAGAATAGAATACGTGGGCCTCTTCCATAACAAGCAAATAATAACCACAATGTTCCTTTTAATATCACAGACTAATCTTTATTTTCTTAAGAAAAAAGAATGTAAAGCCAGAGAATGTAAAGTACGCTTTAAAAATGTGTTTGCTATTATCCTGGGTTAATTATTAACTGCTTATCTCTGCAGTGATGTAATCAAGTTTTATTTTACACCCTGAAAAGACCTGATTACAACAGAACTCAATAGCAAAATTGCACAGTGTGTTAACAGCATTAATTTTGCATTATATAATGGTCATCAGATCATGAATGTAAAAACAAAACAATGAGAAATGTCCTTAAACCTTTTCAGATATACACATTAAATGCTCAAGTGATACTGATCTGTTCTTGGCAATTAATATGAATTATTTTACCATTAAGCAATTATTATTAACATTGAAGTATCAAGGATGACTGTCCTAATTTTAAGAGAACTAATTATTATCTTGCTAACATGCTTTAAAAGTCCTTCATAAAACTGTTAAATTATTATTTGTCTGGGGTCTCGGATATAAAACATGAAAAAATGAAAACATTTTAACAATGTGTTTTACTGCATTAAAACTGAATTGAAATATCCTGGGAAACAGTAAATGGCTATGTTGTGACACAGTAGAAGGTTAATGCTTCAGTAATATCTGCCTACTGTTTCGTTTAAATCAGAAGAGCATATTAACATATCTCAACAAGAACTGATAATGAGGTTTGACCATAATTTAATATTTGCTAATGTTGTGTTTGTCAATTATGCAAATTCTATAATGTGTTATCAAATTGATTTGATTTGTTTGTACAAATGGCATTAACACACCACAGCTGTAAGATACTTTGTACAATCAAACAGTCATTAAAGTACATTAAAATAAGTTGCATATTCAGTTTATTAAGAAGATTCTTACATGCACTAAAATGTAATGGCACATTGTTAGCATCAGTACTGTAACAGATCCTGACAGAGATGGCTAGAGAGATTTTACAACAGTAATGTGCTTTATTTGCTTACAGAGAGACCTTGTGTCTTGTGTTGAATAAGCAGATGCTTCCCCAGAGGCTGAGAACTAAAACAGCCATGACTGTAAACCACCCTTCCCCGGACTATAGTGCCCTCCACCTCCCCAAGAAGAGTAAGGCCAAGGTATGGAGTCAGCTGTAAGGAGAGACAAGCGAGAGAAAATAAGAAGCATATCTAATATATTTTCTCTAGCCATTTCATAACTAATCAGCAGGATATGGTTTAATCAGCTTACTTTGTTTTTGTGATGAACGTGTTCTTCTTTAACCTGGTATATTAAGTGACAAGTTTAATTGCATGTTAAGAGCTTCAAACAGATTGCTGAGGTATTTGTAGAGGAATATAGAACTATAACAAACATCTTTTATGGTATATTAAGGATATATTTTATAGTTTAACCTTGATAGACGCAATTACTGTAGGTGTAGTAAATCTATCTCCATCTTACCATAAACTCTTTTTCTGGATCCCAAATGACTAAGTCTGCATCATGACCTGGAATGAGACTCCCTTTTTGGTTGTCAAGGCGACAGAGTTGAGCAGGCTCTTCACACAACAGTCTAACTGCATCAGAAAGTGAAAAACCTCTTTTAGAAGCTGATGTCCAGAACAGAGATAAACCTGTTGAAAAAAGAGAGCAATAAGAATTGTAACATCAAAATTATTATAAATAATAAGTAATAATTTGGTAAAGGAAATTGAATATGTAGATTAGAGATATAGGAAAGTGGAGAATCAAATCAATACACTTGTCCACAATTATCATAGTAATTTAGTAATAAAGGTATGCGGACCTGTGGATAAATTTTATTTATTATTTTTATTTCTCCAATTTTCTGCACGTTGGTCATAAAATGTTATCTAACTTAATCTAACTTTCAACTAATTTACAGCAATTTACAAATACAGTTTTCATAAACAAATAACATATAATCAGTAATGTTGAATTGTTTATATAGATCAGACCTGCACAACTTTCAGGAGAAAATGTGTCTCATTTCTCTCAGTTCAGCATTATATCTCTCTTGAGGTCATGCCAAAGCATCTCAATTGGTTCTGCAGTCTGACTGGGCCATATTGTCTTTTGTTCAAGCCAGTGTTGATTTACTCCTGTTCTTTGAGTCATTATCCTTTTGCATCACCTGGCTTCTGTTGAGCTTCAGTTGGCAGCCAGATGGTCTGACATTTTTTCTGTAAAATGTCCTAATAACCTTGAGAATTCATTTTCCATCAATGACAGCAAGCTGTCCAGGTCCTAAGGCAGGAAAAGCAGCCCCACGCCGTAATGCCCCCACCCCCATATTTTATTAAATTGGGAAGTTTAATGTTGGTGTGCTGTGTGTTATGTTTCCACACATAGTTTTGAATTGACTTTCTTTTTTCTTAACATCATTGAGTGTTCCGAAACTTTGTTGTTTAAATCAAGGCAATTGGTGAATTGTAAATTCTATATTTGTTTTTAATAGGGCAGAGTGGCTCAGACCAACACCTCCCATCTGGTCTTACTGATTAGGTTCCAGTTTATTTGACTCAAGACTAAAGTAGCTAATTTTTTGAGTGTTATTAATTTAAGCAGACTGTGTTTGTCAGTTGTTGTGACTTAGTTCAGATCAAGATTTAATTGTATCTCTGTGTTCAGTCAGATGTGTTTGTTTATTCAAGTAAATGATTAGTCTGACTGGTAAACAGTTTTTGGAACACTGATTACCTCGCACAGAACTTTGGTCACACAAAAATCCTTACAATCAATGAGAGGTGTATGAGAGTATGAATGTATTACTAATGACAGCCTACCAAATTGCAGAGAGGAGATTCCTCCCCATGCCTGCATAAAATCCCCACTGTCCAAACACTTCAGGTCAGGCGTGCAAGGTGAGTGATCTGACACAACCATATCGATGTCACCAGATTTGAGTGCAGACCACAAAAGCTCCTGACAGAAATATAAAAAAGATTATTTTGTTTTTTTTTATCAATAAAAAGATTTATTGATTAACTAGCACTAACTAGTGCTAGTTAATCAGAGTTTGTTCATGAGGGAATCATTTTGACGATACCTGGTTGGCTGTGTCACGAATAGGGGGACAGCATTTGAAATGAGTGGCCCCGGCGGGGATGTTTTCTGCAGTCAGGTTGAGGTAGTGATGTGTGGTCTCTACAGTAAGAGGAGCTCCTGCCTGTCTGGCTGCCCTAATGAGCTCCAAAGGCTGAGCTGATGACAGGTGCACAATGTGGCATCGCACTCTGATGGATAATTGGAACAGAATTACAGCTGACCTTTCACCTCAGCTCTTGATTGGCTACAAACCTATAGAAGAAGCCTAGACATAAATACATAGAGGCAACATTTGGCTGCTACAGACAGGTCAACAGATCTCATGTTGACTTAAATAATTGTTGTGCAAATAAACAAACAGTTTTTGATGTTCTTGGGTGGTTAAATAATTTGTGATTGTGATTTGTGACTTCTTGTGATTATGATCACTTGTCATTTAGCTTATTTAGGTTTTAAACAATCAGGTTGTACTCCATGATGATTAATGCACTTTGGAGCAAAATAGGTGTGCAATGAAAAGGAACTAGTAAAAGTAACCTCTGCATTTAACCCATCACTGGTGAGGAGTGAACACACACACCAAGAGAAGAGCTGCGCCCAGGGAGCAATCCGGGGTTAGGTGCCTTGCACAAGGGCACTTCAGTTGTTACCTTCCAGCACTAGAATTGAACCAGCAACCTATTGATTACAAGCCTGACTCACTAATCAGTAGGCCACAACTGCCTCTGTTACTATTACTATTATTGCCCGTTGCAAGCTGCAATTTGCCAGTGTACCTTTCCAATTTAATACATTTTTATCCCAGTAATTAAGAGCATCTAGGTATTCATATCTATAGCCATGAGGCAATCGATAGGTGAGGAGTGCTAATAGCTTTCTGACTGGTCTCATTATCAAAAAGTAGCAATATTACTAGCGTACCGATACTGCAGGCATAGTTGGGTGATGGTGTGAATGGCCTCAAGTTCCATAATGTCAGGTCTGGACTTCAGAAAGGTGGTGTATTCACATGGATCTAATATATAAATGAATAAATTATGCCAAAGTAGTGAATTAGACACTTAATTGACTTTTAATTAACAGAATCATACCCCCTTCCTCAGAGACTGGATGCTGGACTTCTCGCTCTGCATGAAACTGAGATAAAAGCATAATTACAGTAGAAAAATAAATGCACTGAGGCAACAGCATCATTAATTGATTATCCATTAGCACTAACACGCACTATTACATTTACATAAGTCCACATGATAGCTATAGAACATTTTCTGTGTTCATAATTGACATTTTATGAAAAAGAAAATCTACTGAAAAATGAAAATTCACACAAAGAAAGATAATTTGAAAAAATGTTTGTATTGAAATTTGAAATGGTTTTTGGAACACCATTGACGTCCATATTATTTTTTTCCTGCTGTGGAAGTCAATGGTGCACCTATACTGTTGCGTTTTAAAACATTCTTCAAAATGTTAGATTTTGTGTTCAGCAGAAAAAAACAATTTATACAGGTCCGGAACAACTTGAAGGTGCATTAATGATGACAGAATTTTCATTTTTCGTTGAACTATCTCTTTAGAGCTATGTACATTTCTTGGTCTATTACATAAAATCTAAATAATTTGAGTTGTACTCAGTATCTTGCATCATATTACCATTGGTACACAAAGTTTATGAGTTAGTTAGAAATGGTAGAAATGTAAATGAATCAGGAATCAGGTGCAAATAATTAGAGCAGGGAGGAAATGATATGGCTCACCAGCAGAACGCTGTCTGTGCCCTGGAGCTGCTTCATAGCCGCATGCAAGTCAGCATCACTCACATGTGGAAATTCATCCACTCCGCTGTGGATCATGAAGCACTTAAATCCAGCCACACCTGCCTGGACCATTGGCCTCAGCTCCAGCTGAGAGGGTGAAACAGAGAGAGAAGGGAAGGCAAAGGGTTATGATTTATTTATATTTCATGGCCCAAATGAGTATGTGAAAATACTATGTATTATGTTTGTACCTGGTTGCCAGGGATGACCCCTCCCCAGAATGCTGTGTCTACAAAACACTGTCCAGTAGCAGCACACAGCTTTTCTTGAAAGTTTGCAAAAGTTGTAGTTGGTGGGATGCTGTTTCTATGTACAGTGAAGTATACGTCAATATATATCAAAGGGACTGTTTTGTTATCATGCGAGATAACAGCTGCAATATTTTTATTACATTTTCAAGGGAGTTTTCCTACCATATTTGAGGTTGTTTTTGCACTTGCAGTTGATTTATTACTGGAAGATGTTTATGGTGTATACATTGTTTAAATACTTCTCTAGAGAAATAGTATGCATACTTACAGGGGCATGTCTACAATAGTGGTCACCCCTCCAGCAGCTGCTGCTCGCGTGGCGGTCCAGTAACCTTCCCAGTTGGTACGACCTGGCTCGTTAACATGAACATGACAGTCCACTACACCTGGCATTACCAAACTGTTCCCCACATCCAATACCTGTTAAAGGTGAAAAGATGCTGTATTGTGTGAATGAAAAAGGC
>JAZGTJ010011077.1:0-17338 GCA_036877575.1 Botia almorhae
TGTCTTCTCTTCTTGAAGTGCTGCTGTAGTTAGATCCAAACACTTCTCAAGACGACACAGTTCTGCCGCTGCTTCACACACAAGCAGTGATGGACCCACACTCACACACGGGTAGTTTCTGTATGGAGACATCTCTGTGTGCTTTTCTGAACTTCAAGTAATGTTGACATGTTTACAATCATATAAGAATAACAAACAGGGCCGGTAATATTTCACCCTAAAATCAACATAAAATATAAGTTATATTTTCCATAAAGAAAAGAGAGCCCATTTTCAGATCCATAAAAGCTTTTTCATTGTGACATTTTTTCATGAGCGTGTAGGACATTTCCCCTACCTTACTGTCATGAAATTGGAGGTTTTATCTTTGAGTTTTTATGTACTTCATTATTCATTATTAATTAAATTTTATAGCTGTAATGATCTGTAATGTAACATGAGTATATGATAGAGACTCTGTCAGCTGGTTCAGACATTTTACCTCTTTGTTCTGGGCTCTGTAATCATGTGTGTTGTGCTTGTTCATAAGAGCCATGAGAGTCACACCGGTTAAGCCAAACAGAAGAACAACACAACCCAGAAAGACTGACCCGCTAGAAAACATTGAAATAAGTTCCCTTGTTTTGTTTTTTATGGGCCAGTGTGAGTGAACTCATGTCCTTCAGTTTCAGACCACTCCACTCCATGGAAACGAGCAAGACTTTATGTGTGCATGCACATCCATCGAGCGCTGAGAAGCGGTGCAGCTGAAGCTCTCGTCTTGTTGTTTTAGGATTAGGTTTTCGTATGTTGGGCATTGATTTTAGATCAAATATGAGCCATATTTACCCTTTATAGTGTCTTTATTAAGTTACTCTACTGATAGAGCTACATAATCAGCCTTGTTTGTGTTTTCTGAATTGAATGCTGTGAATGAGAAGGTGTGGAGATCGAAGATCAGCCTGAAATTCAGTTGTGTGCTTCATATTATCTGTGATCTGATTCTGAAAGGTTTTGAAGCCTGTTTATATTTAGCACTAACTACTGGTGATCAAATCAATGCATAACTGAAGCCAGCAAAGGTTGGGTAGGTGATTTCTGATAAGCTAGCAATTGCAAGCTAGTTTTAAAAGCACAAGATCCCGCCCTCCCTTCAGAGCGCTTTCTAAAGCCTCGCCTCCTCCAACACATGAATGCATACAGAGTTTGACAGGCAAAGCAGAAGCAATGCAGTGATTGAAAGAACTTTTTATGATCTTGCCCCTTCCACAGAAGATGTCTATTTATATAAATATATGTAGAGCACTTTACTCAGTGATTGTTATCAGCATGGGATGAAACCTGTAAACAGCAAAACAAAATGTTGTTGTTCCTAGTCGTTGCATCTCGCTTGCGTTGGTTTTACACCCTTAACAAGGCACAAGAAATCCTGTGTGTATACACGGTATGTGAGGTGTAAACAGTGTGGGATCTGAGGATGCAAGTCTACATGTTTGCTGTGTTTAGATCATTTATTCATCTAGAAAGTGCCTGATGTTCTCTGTGCTCAGGCTGTTGGGAAGCGTCTGATGTTCTCTGTGCTCAGGCTGTTGGGAAGCGTCTGATGTTCTCTGTGCTCAGGCTGGTGGGAGGTTCTCGTGTCATGGATCAGATTAGCTGATGACACTTTATATGGATTTTGGAGATCAGGACTTATTAAGCCTGATCCCAGAACTTTTTTCAGTGATCTGTCACAATGCATTCTGGGATTGTCATCTCTGTAAAGAATACATGTAATGCTGCTTCTAAAGTTTAGTCACAAAATGTTGTCTTACAAGGTAGCGTAATTATACCTTTTATAACTGCATCTGTATCACATTTAGGCTTATGATGCCCAAAACACTGGTCTAAGAATGTATAGGATGTGTAGGCTGATGTGTAGGATTTTTGCTCCTGTCCTCAGCTTGATTGAAGAGCTTCAGCACAAATATCTCTTAATGAGAATGTAAAATTGTTTACATTTAATTAGCTCTGAGCACCTATAATAACCTTTGACAGATAAGATGATAATTATCTGCTTATTTCCATTGCCCTGCAACCTTGTGTGATTTAAAGTGTACCAGAACCCCACATGGTTCTGCATCTGTAGCCATTCAGAAAAAAACCGTGTGAGTGAACATAATGGTTTTCGTTGTGTTTTGTACAGTAGCCTTCAGTGGTTTTGTGTGACTGTGGTGTGGTCTGTATCTTATCAAGTGTATCTGATCTGTTGTTTGTTGACTTTTGCTGTGAAGTTCTGTCAGAGCTGTGTGTTAAACACAGAACCTGCCACTACATTCAGCAGTATATAAAGTCCACTTATTTTGCATGTCAGGTCTGTCTGCAAGAGACAGGATGCGATAATTTCACCTCCAAGTCATGACAAAACGAATCCCATCTGTCAGCATGGCATTAGCTGAGTAAAACTAAGACTGGACCAGACCAGGTCTGAAGCCCTCTGTTTATAACAGTGCATTAGATCAGATCCTACACTGGCATTCTGGTTTCAATGTATTTTGTTTCAAAAACAATCTCACAGGTATTTAAAATCATGTTGCAGTAAGGTATTCTAGCTATTATTGTTAACATTATTAGTCAGATTAGCTCCCAAATGTCTCTTGTATGCGTGTTGTCCAACCATCAAAATAAAAGAGTCTTTGTTTTTGTCTGAATCAGTTTGACACCTATATGTTACCTGTATATCAACACTCGGTTGCCTCAAGGGACTCGGGCAGGACATGTTTGAACTGAAGTGAATTAAGAGGTTTCCGATACGGGCACCTGAAGTCTCAATATTAGCAACATTTTGTATGCTGTTATTAAAAATCGTTTATAAAGCTAATTATTCATTATTATAAGAAATCGTAAATATCTAGGTGTTTTTTCACCAAGCAAACACCAGCCCAAAATTGTAGATGTCCTGCTTATAGCTTATTCTGAACTGATTTCATATATTAAAAAAAATACTGTAACTAATTGATTTTAATGACATTCAGATCCATAACTAAATCTTCAGTGTTTGCTGAAGAGAACAGAATATTGTACTGAAATACTGTTTCCTGCAATATATTCCAGCATCAAGAGTAATCGTTAAGTTGACCACCAACAAGAGCCATAATCTTCAGACTCTTGATTTCCATGCCTGGGAGTCACTAATTTAGTTGGTGGACAGTCACGATTTGAAACTTAGTGCATTGCTTTGCCTGAAGCCTCCTGAGGCGTGTGAGAGTTCTTCAGAAAGACTAGTTAGCTGTTTGGACAGTCCTGATTTCCTCGACCAGTCGTTTGACAAGGCCTTGATAAGAAGCCCACACGTTTCTACTACGCTACTATAAACAGCCCAAAATTGGGCAAGGATTTCAACCAGATCGTCGTGTGCCCTAAACGCGAGGCTGGCTTGTTTTCCCCCTCTGTCTATGGTGTTGTCATAGCAACCAGTAGTAAGAGCAGGAGATTTCATGGGCAGGCGTTCAAGAGTGAGCACATAGAGAACTGAGGACAGTTGGACGGTACTCAGGGTTGTCATTAAGTTGAAGTGTTGGTCTCATGATGATGACACTGAAATGTCCCCAGAATATAAGAGAAATAGGCAGTTATAATTATCTCTACCAGCTGTATGGTTGAAGAATTGACAACAGTAAGTAAAAGGATTTGTGCATTGAGGTAAAAACAGTGTATTTTAGTCAGTAATCATTTATATTTGCTAACTTGACGGTCAGCTGTACTGGCTGTGTGGTGTTCTGTCGGTGGCAAAGTTTAGGGTTTTCTCATCGAGTTGTGACATGTTTTAATTACGGCCCTTCCAATGTCCCTCAGGGGATTTTGGTTACCTGATGATATAATGTTTCTTTGTGTTGACAAATTGCTCTCCTACTGAAGATTAATGTTTGGGCCTAAAGCTCACTTTATAGGTTTGTGAGACTGTGCGCTTAATCTGAATCCTACAAAATGCAAAACGATTCCAGCCAGGGATTGATGGATCACAATCTGTATGCTTGTAGCATTATATCATTTACATGTACTATCATTTATATATATATCATTGACATCATTATATATATATATCATTTACATCATTTACAATGTATACTATACATTGTTTCTGAGTATGGGATCGAACCCATGACCTTGGCGTTGTTAAAGTCATGCTCTAACCACTGAGCTACAGGAAAGCCATATCATGTCATGATATGAGTTTATAATACATTTAGAATAAAATCTTTTAATACATTTATAAAAAAGAATTGAGAGAATGGTGGAATCAGAAAATGGCACCATCTTGGTTCACCCATTAAGCAGTACAGTGTAGTGAGTTGTATCATGCTCCGCTTGGCCGGCGTCTGTTATGTTTTTCTTCTGTAAGTCTTGTGTCTCTGGAGAGGTGCACAATGCGATTGTGACTCTGTACTTGTGATATCAGATTTATTTTGAATTTATTTTGAGAGACCCTAAACAGCTAGCTAGACCTCGCTTTAAGATGCTAACTGCTGTCTTCTTGTTTCCAGGCCTGCATAGATGATAATGTAGATATGGTGACCTTCCTGGTGGAACATGGAGCCTGCATCAATCAGCCTGATAATGAGGGTTGGATCCCTCTTCATGCTGCTGCCTCCTGTGGATACATGGACATCGCTGAGTAAGTCCCATTATGCTTCACGAGATGTTCAGCCAGAGTCTATGATGAAATATTTCAGTGCTTTGCTGTGTATTTTGTGGGGGTGTAACAATATAGTAATGTCACGGTTTTGGGGTTACGGGTTCAGTTCTGTTTGCTGTGGGTCAGGGTTCACGGCATGGCACCAGCAATGATAAAGAACACTACATTCACTTTTAATTTCATAATAATAATGCTTACCGCATAATAATAATAAAACTTATTGAGAGTACCGCAGCACATACCATTCTGACTGCTACTGTAACCCGGTTCAAAGGTCAGCCCTGACTTCTCAAGGCCCAAATAGGCATTATTTTTACAGCGATGAATTGGCACCTGCCATGCTCATGGATGTGATGCAAACTATTTAATTAGTAGAGGAAAAATTACAAAGCTGATTCCTTACAAGGAATTTACAAATTTATTTATTGGTGTAATTTGTGTACTCTGTATGCCGTCTATGCGGTGGTTGCAGTTATTATAACTATTGTCTAGTTTAAGTGGGAGTTTTAATATTGAATTCTTATAATTGGGTTCTATTGGAGGGTTGAGATCTGTGTAGGGAACACAACACTCCAGAGAAAATATGCTAACTGAAATATGAGCTGTCTTTATAAATAGAGCAAACAGTAAAGGGGAACAAGCTTGCTTTGCCCTAAATATTGTGAGTGTTCTGACCCATTTTGTATCCGTTGTATGAGCTGAATGTTTCCAGAATCTAGAACTGGGCAGTGGTTTAACACAGAATGCTGAAGCAGAGTGGTAAAGCCTACTGCCTAGTACAGCTATGCAAATTGTTTGAAACCATACAGAACAAAAAGTGTTTCGCCGTCGCATTTGGGACAGTTGACCAAAGTGGTCATATTTTAAACTACTAAGTGAAAACTGCTAGTTTTTAATCCCAAGATCCCCAAGGCTTGTACGTATAATCAGGCATGCAAAGCAAACGGTATTCTTCTGATGACACTTCATGTGATCTTGGCTTCACACTTCAAGCGTAGTTACATGCACTTATTAGCTGGAATCACAGGCTCCTTAGATTTTTGGAACTTCATTGGTCTTAAGTCACAAAGCCTGTGTGTGAAATATGCTTTATTTGGCTTTTGTTTCTGTAATGTTAGGGGTGTTTACTGGATGCATCACATGTTATCTGTAGTTGTATGTTTGTGTGTTGCTGAAGTTCAGCTGCTCTGTGGTCTGTCTGTAGTAGATGCTGTTTGTGTGCGTCACATAGCTTGCTACATGTTAAATGGTTGGTACTGTTCTGCTTCTGCTTCTAGATACAGACTGTAATTACTGTTCCATTCCAAGTGCTGTGCTTGAATCTGACACACAAGCAGTGAAGTTAGTCAGCTCACTGTGTTTTCCACCTGCTGGCGTCAATGCTGAAACAGAGAAGAAACTTCAGATTTTTGATGATAAAAGTCAAATCGCCCCTCACATACTTCTGGTATCTGTAAAAGAGTTCCTGTGTGACCACAGCTATTATTGTTTCTTATTTCTGCTCTTCCACCAAGAACTCGCACGTGAAGTGGTGCGAGCAGTTTAGTTCTCACATTCTGAGTCACTGTTCCAGTTGCCCCTGGTGACTTTGCAAACCTCTTGTATGTCTTTGCAGGTATCTTCTCAGTCAGGGTGCAAATGTCGGTGTAGTAAACAGTGAAGGAGAAACGCCATTGGATATCGCAGAGGAGGAAGCCATGGAGGAGCTTCTGCAAAACGAGATCAACCGGCAAGGTACTGCTGCCTTTTCTGCACAGTTCTCACAGACTGTTCAAACTATCCTGACAGTCGCACCAGATTAGGGTGTGCAGGGATTACTGTCATGTCCACTTCATTTCACCACTGAGATAACTGCTTTGACATGACAGCCAGTTTTCAAATGAATTCCCTCGCTAGGATGATCAGGTGTGATAACACGCATCATGCTCAAGTTCCCAGCTGCCTTCTCCTCGAGTCATGTTCATGAGTCATGCAGGACTCAAAGTGTGAGCACTGACTCAAAACTAATATGAGAGCCATGCTCACCACAACAAACACCTTTCCTCAGTGTCTACTCTTAACCTGTTGAGTTTGACCCGGCTTGGTACTTCATGTCTGAGGTATGTCATGCGTGTACACAGTCGTAAACTGAGCAGCACAGCATGGCCGGCTATATACAGAAACATGATCTGTTTAACCTGGTGCCCATTGTTTTGATCCTAAACTAGATTGAAAGGTTCTTCTATTTTTGGCCTTTGTCATTCATGAGATGATGAAATGGAGCCCTACTGGTAGTGAGAGGCTCTGTTCAAACGTGCTAACTGCCCCAGGCTGCTTGAATCGTCTTGGTTCAGCAGGGTGTATAAGCAGCAGATAATTGAGACTGGGGGCTCAGGGGAGGGTGCGAGAGTGCCTGATGATGGATGCGATTCTGCTACAATCTGAACAGGATTCTCTTACACAGCTGAACAGCTTCCAGGACAAATGTTTTCTGACAGTTGTTGAACAGTGACCGCACCTGCAGTGTCAGCCGCTTCTAAATATCATTTTATTATTTGACTGTCACACATAAACAGTGGTAGACTGACTAATTATCTGATATTTGCCAGTTTTGTACAGTTTTCCACATCAACCTGTAACATTTGCTGTTTGGCAAATTAAGAGTTTCCACTAGCCTCAACTTCTCAGTATAACAGCAGCGTTGGATAATAGTTGGATAATTAATAATGCTCGTTTGCTGTGAAGACTGGAGATCATGTTCTCTAGATATCCACTTTGGATATCTTTTCATCAGTATTGGAAAAGCCCATACTGATGAAAAACCAGTACACACACATAGTGTTTCAGCTCTCCTCAGTCACTCCTCAGCTTGTCCTGTCTCTCTCCTTCACTCCTAATAGCTAAACATGCAGCATGGATTTGTTAATAAGTGCCATGACCATAGCATGTCATACTGTTTAAAAGTGTATTGTATAGCGTTCACAATTCCGCTCATGCCCATGAAAACCAGCAGCTTTCATTTGAGGTTTGAAGGACATGCTTCAGATTTGTTAGCATGCGTGAGTTGTTAGCATGCGTGATAGACCCGCTGCAGACTTCAAGACTCAGTGGTGCATGTGTTGCATACTGCCTGCATGGACGTCACATGGCTAGTGAGTGTTTGAACATCTGAAGTAGGTCATGCTCTTCAATCTGATCAAGGAGACTTCTCTGGTGGTCAGACAGATTTTCCAGTGCTGCATTAGAGTGGTACCAATGCTTCTCTCCTCATGTATTTCAGTGTAAGACACTGATCTATTCTCAATTCAGTGATGGTGTTATGTAATGGTGAGTGTTGTGTAACTACCTCTTCAAATCTGATTATCTTTTCATCCTACTCCCTGTCTCTCGTTTAAATCCAGTGATGAGGTTAAACTCTAAGAGACCCTCCAGCCCCCCTCAGCGGGGTCATCCCTCAAACCTGTTAGCCTTTGCTCAGTTCCACAGAAATAAGGTGACCAAAGTGCCTCGTTTCCTCCCCCAACCTAAGAAAAGGATCTTTCCAGAAAATCAGCTGCCAGAGTCACTAACTCCATCACAGGCAGTGACATAATCTGTCTGGAAACTGGCATTTGTGAGGGGCTGGTTTAAACTGCTTTTATAGAAGAACACTCTTGTGGATTGATGGAGAATGTTTTCAGTGTAAACTCCAGCCAGTGCACTCGGCTGTTGTTAAGTGCTCTTGTGGAGGTCAGTTCTTCTGGCTTCTTTGAAAATAAACATCTTGTGGTCACTGTGCAGATGGCTGGCAGTGTGAGGGCAGCAGTCACTGCTTGAAAGGAGAGAAAGTCGATTGTAGATCGCAGAAGGTCTGTTCTCTGGCATGAACTGCAGAGCTGTTAAACAGATCTTATGTCTAGACACTACCCTGACCGGACCACTAACCCGCATAGCAGCAAATTTGAATCTTTTACAGAACAAGGTAAACTATTCACCAGACCCATAACATGAGCCAGACCACCTAAACTACCCCTGTAGAGCAGAGCAAGCTCTCATACTTCACCTGAGTAAAGGACAGACCTCGTTGTCTTGCCTTGTAATTTGTTGCAGCACAAATACAGCTCTGTCATGGGATCCACACAGGAGTTCCTGCAGAGGCAGATCTGTCTCATAGACTATCTAATGGCTTGCATCCAGCTGTCTTTGTTAGGCCTCCTCTCAGCTAAACTGATCAGAGTGTGTCACCGTGTTCATGTCACAATTCACTTCCCGCAGCAGCAGCACCTGCCAGCCGTTCAGCTGGACCTTTAACCTTATGAAGGACGTAGTGTGCTCTTCAAGTTTTGCTCTTCATGCTCTTCAAGTTTTGCTCTTCATGCTCTTCAAGTTTTGCTCTTCATGCTCTTCAAGTTTTGCTCTTCATGCTCTTCAAGTTTTGCTCTTCATGCTCTTCAAGTTTTGCTCTTCATGCTCTTCAAGTTTTCCTCTTCATGCTCTTCAAGTTTTGCTCTTCATGCTCTTCAAGTTTTGCTCTTCATGCTCTTCAAGTTTTCCTCTTCATGCTCTTTAAGTTTTGCTCTTCATGCTCTTCAAGTTTTGCTCTTCATGCTCTTCAAGTTTTGCTCTTCATGCTCTTCAAGTTTTGCCCTGCAAGTTTTGCCCTGCAAGTTTTGCCCTGCAAGTTTTGCCCTGCAAGTTTTGCCCTGCAAGTTTTGCCCTGCAAGTTTTGCCCTGCAAGTTTTGACTTGCAAGTTTTGCCCTTCATTCTCTTCGGGTTTTGACTTGTAAAATGAGGCTGTTTTTACATCTGTTATTCTGGTTAAATAATATTAAAGTATTGCCATTATTTGCTTTTTTTTCCTCACTTTAGGAAATTGTTTCTACGTTAAAGTATTTTCAGTTTTTATATGTATTGTTGTTTACATTACGATACCCATTCAGTTTCTTCCAATAGGTCTGAAATTATTACTTATATTCTAAGAAATATTTTTTATGTAATAAGTTTCTTTAATCTATATTCTGATAACCATGACTTCACAAACTTTTATGCTTTATTATATTGTTAGATCATAAACAGCAGCTTTTTACTGCCTGTACTCAGATATTTACAGTTAATAGCAGTATTTTTTCAAGGGTGATAAGCATTGATATTGCTTTGGTTTGCTGCTCATTTGCAAACACGACACTGTTTTCTCTGTTCAGCTGAGATGTTGCTAAGCATTATGAAACATGGTTACTGCTATGCTACATACCGTCAGTGCTGTCAGGTCTCTACATATCGGAGTAAACTCGGGGTATATAAACTACAGACACAGTGACCCATCTGTCTGTCCTGAAGTGTGAACGGCTTTATGTGGAAACAATAAAATAAATCCCAGTGTGCAGAAAATAGTTTTTCAAGTGATTAACGTTTTGGCACTCAACAGACACTTTACATATTCATTTTCATCTCTTACTTTCTTTTTGGGTAGTAATAAGACAGTTAGAGGCATGTTCTTTGTTTTTGTAGGTTTCTATGAAAAATCTGGATAGTTTTGTATAAACTTTCTTCTAATGAATAATTATCACACACACTAAAACATGAAACACCTCAACAATGCTGTAGGAAACCACCCACAACAACCTTGTG
The DNA here is from genome assembly GCA_036877575.1 of Botia almorhae. Lineage (NCBI taxonomy): Eukaryota > Metazoa > Chordata > Actinopteri > Cypriniformes > Botiidae > Botia > Botia almorhae. The sequence continues at coordinate 10,242 of JAZGTJ010011077.1, forward strand.
TCAGGCAGGTGAGGTTGTCAGGCAGGTGAGGTTGTCAGGCAGGTGAGGTTGTCAGGCAGGTGAGGTTGTCAGGCAGGTGAGGTTGGCAGGCAGGTGAGGTTGGCAGGCAGGTGAGGTTGGCAGGCAGGTGAGGTTGGCAGGCAGGTGAGGTTGGCATGAGAAAGTACTGGTTATGAAAATGTGTAATCTGCATTATCGTGGTTTTCACATGACATCAAAAGAATACTTGACCTTTGACATTTCTGTTACAGGACTCGATGATCTTTTCTGAGTTGTCTCTGTTAACTTGAGCCAAACACAAGGCATTCGAGATCATCCATTAATGGTTATCCTGCAGGATTTCTTCTCTGGGCATGATGGTTATCCAGACTAATCCTCCTCTTCTCTGCAGGTGTTGATATTGAGGCGATCAGGAAGGAGGAGGAGCGGATCATGTTAAGAGACGCGCGGCAGTGGCTTAACAGCGGCCAGATCAATGACGTCCGGCACGCCAAGTCTGGTGGGAGCGCGCTACACGTCGCTGCAGCTAAAGGATACTGTGAGGTTTTAAAGTGAGTTCTCTGTCTGACATGAGAACAATGCTGCACTGGAGCACACTTAGTCTTTATTGTGCCAGGAGGAGAGATTTCTCACTGGAGACAACACATGAATTTGACCTTTATTGTCTTGCTGCTACAGATGTAGAGGCTGTCTTGCTCTGCTTGGCCTATGTATCTCATACATCATATTAAACTATCATTTCATTGTTCCAGTGCCTTAAATTCTTAAATCACTGTGAAACACTGTTTCACTCTGTTAGATTATCATGAGCTGAACAAACACGGGTCAGGATCTCTCGCTTCATCATCAGAGGCCTTTGTGTGTCAAAGTTGAATGGCACTGACAGCTGCTCTGTCAGCCACCAGACTAACACAACAGAACTGTAACTGGACAGACTGTTTTTAGTGATTAACTTGTAGTCAAGTACACTGGTGCACAAAGTATCTCAGACATTTGACAAACAAAGCCAAGCTTTGACCGCTGCACCAAAATGAAGAAACTCATCAGATTTGCTCATGGTGCTGTTTCTGTCGCTCTGACTCCTTGCAGGCTTTTAATCCAAGCAAAGTATGATGTAAATATTAAAGACTATGACGGCTGGACTCCGCTCCACGCTGCTGCTCACTGGGGTAAAGAAGAGGCCTGTCGAATACTGGTGGAGAGCCTGTGTGATATGGATATGGTCAATAAAGTGGTAGGTTTTGATTGGATATGGTTTCGTTTGTTGTTAGCTGCGGAGGCTTTAATACTTTTTCAATACTGTAACAAGGTCATTTTCCTCTCAGGGTCAGACAGCATTTGATGTTGCTGATGAAGATGTCTTGGGCTATTTGGAAGAGCTGCAAAAGAAACAGAATCTGGTAATGTCTTTCTCCTCAAAGGCAGTTTATCATCAGCTTTACAGAATTCTGCTTGATTCTGACATGATAAATATTCTGTGTTCTTCAGCTTCTCAGTGAAAAGAAGGATGTTAAGATGTCTCCTTTAATAGAAACAACCACCACTGGGGACAATAATCACTCTGTGAAACCACTGAAGAGGTAAATGCTCCATCTTAAACCATCTCAATGCAGGACCTACCATACTGACTCCATGTCTTACCAGTAACAATACAGCACTATCAGATGTGATGTGACCATCTGACGCAAAGTAGAATGTTTGTAAAGCGTTGATGGTGAATTGTGAAAGAAATGTGGATGAACCATTTGGCATTTCAACATAAAAATTGCCCCCCGTATATAACAATCGCTGTTGTTATTGCTGTCTTCAATCTACTGTACAAATAATATAAAAGCAATATAATACTTTTCAGAACAGTCAGAAATGCCGTATGTTGCACACACAGTATTGTTTTTTACTTTTAATTATAAAGGTAAACATGTCTGCAAGAAGTTTGAGGGAATCTGTGTTTAACTGTGATGTTTTTACTTTGTGCTGTAGTAAAGAAACACTTCTACTGGAGCCAGAAAAAACTGCCCCACGGATAGAGACTCTGGAGCCAGAGAAGGTGGATGAAGAAGAGGGAGAGGGGAAAAAGGACGAGTCCAGCTGCTCCAGTGAGGAAGACGATGAGGAAGACTCAGAGTCTGAAAACGAAGCAGGTGTGTCCCTGAYTCAGAGCACATGCAGACAGACGCACACATACACAGAACATGTAGGTGATTCAGAGCACATGCAGACAGACGCACACATACACAGAACATGTAGGTGATTCAGAGCACATGCAGACAGACGCACACATACACAGAACATGTAGGTTTTCCTGATAGTGATTTTGAATATATTTTAATGGGGAGATTGGCCACCATTCAGTACGAGAGACGTGGAAACATGCATTAGGTGAATGTACACTTATTTTTTTAACCTCAAACTCAGCTGAGAATATTTTGTGCAAAACACCAAAGTCCAGTGAGAAAGTGAGTAAAAGGTTGCAGTGTATCATGGGTTTCAGTGCGCTACATAAAGTGAATCACAATGTTACTGTGTCACAACACTGATAGTGAGATAGTGAGAATAGTGTGTGGTCATGTCCCTGCGGTTTCCCACCTCTGCTAGATTTATAGGTATTATAAGGCTGATTATGATCATATTTACAATCACATGCTTTTCCCCTCTAGCTGTTTATAGTTATTTTGATCAAATGTCTGAGATTATTTACTTGCTGCTTTTTTCCCAGACAAAACTAAGTCTTCTGTTCCCACGAGGAATTCCAACAATACACCTGCACCTGCGAGTATCACCGTCACGTCTCCAACCAGCCCGAGCAACCAGATGACCTCCCCCACCTCACCTACCAAAAAGGTACTGCATGCCCACGTCCCGTCCACATGACCTCTGTGTTTCAGCGTACATCAGCAGTTCTCCTCTGGAATATCATTTATTCCAGAATGTGTTACTGGTTATGCTGTTGTCCGGTTTCATTGAAATTCAAGCGTTCGGGAATCTTTATTATAATATGCCTCAGTGAGCGAGGACAGTGGCATTAGCAGGACTTCACACAGACTCACAGAAGGAAGTTGTGTCAGTAGTTACAGTAAACGTTGCTGCAACATTCTGAGACATCAGTGCAGCCTTCTGAGTTCTGAAAAATCAGCTTCTTTCTGATAGTGTGCATGTGTCCTCACACCCTATCACCAAGTGCCTACTGCCCTCTGCTGGACAGCAGGAGAATTTTACCAGTTTAATTCAATTTTATTCAGTGACAATATCCCATGTCTTTATCAATATCTAATCACTTATCAACATCGGATGTCTTTATCAATATCAAAGGTCAATATCTAAAGTTTTTATCAATATCTGATATCAGTAATTCATTCAGATATCTCAGTAATTTCAGTTTAGCTTCATCCAGGGCTGTGCATGCTGTATATGTAGACTGGCCTTAACAAATACCAATTTCTCAAGTGTATCACAAACACTGTTTGTAATTAGTTGGTAAATACTGCAAAAACCTTTAAAATGCATCTTGAGAAATACATTCAATGAATTTCTGAGAGGCCTTTATTCCTGTAGTTTCTGTCTGTCTTCAGCTCAACTGCTGGAGCATGAAACAAGCAACAAGGTCACAGGTTCGATTCTTTGGCAGCACATTTACTGACAGAATATGTAGCTTTAATTAAATGTAAACCGCTTTCCAAAAGCACGTTTCTGATGCACCCAAAATGTCTTTAAACGTGACACGCCGACTTTTATTAATCAAACATGACTGTATAAGTTGTGACAGTGGAGGTCATTATTCTTTGTTTTCGGCATGTTAATTACATCTTAAACTTTAAAAGATTGGCTGCTTAGGCTGAGTGTGTTTTCTGTGCTGTTACTTTCTCTCTGTCTCTTGTGATCATGAAGTTTTTATATTCTTTGCTGCTGCTGCTTTATTTTATATGCAGAGGTTCTTCCTGTTTTCTTTCTCGTTTCTCCACACTCATCTCTCTCTCTCTGCTCATTATTACTTTAGTCTGATAGCATTACAGCTGGTATGTCTGGCTGCGAGCCGGGCGGTCCTGCACTGTGGCGTCAGGGTTTGCGCAAAACTGGCATTTCACTTGTGCCCAAAAAAGTGATGGTGAGACCTCGGTGTGTTCAGTCTTGTGATGTCATCCCCTGCCCTCCCGCTGTCCTATGTTACCTACATTCTTAACCAATCAGATAACTCCTGCCTAATGAAAGACCATTTCCTCTTCGTGTCACTGGCTCACTGCATGATGATGTCACGGTCAGTCATGGCTGTGATGGTGTGCTGTGTTCTGTTGTTAAAACATCTGTTAGTGTTGTAAATATTACAGGATATCAATAGTGTTGTGTGTGCCAGCAGACAGGTTTGATGAAAGGTAGCAAAAGGTATATTGATGCAAACAGTTTCCAAAGATACTGTCTATTAATTTTTCTTGATTGAACTTATAAAAACTATATCCTGCATTTAAAAAAAAAAGAAAGCTAATATATATTACATTACTAGATAATAATTCTGTGTTAAACCAGATGTTATTTAGCAGTTTGTTTTTTGTTGACTGTCGTCACACAACTCAATGCGTCTGTTGAATGTATTTTCAGTCCACTGTTCCTATATTTTTGCCCTGCTTTTGCTGAACTGGATCATCTTTTCTCTCACCTGTACAGAATAACCCTTCATGTCAACATATTTACAGTGTGTTTGCTTTCCATTGACTGGAAAATATCACCACTTTGCAAATGTGGCCTCCAGAAATGTGATCAAAACATTGTGAAGTTGGAATTAAGGCCTAGAATAGGAGTTGTTGGTAATATCTGATGCTAAACCAGAAATAAAGTTTGAAACCTAAGAGCGTGACACTCCTAAACCGTGTTTTTCTAACCCCTTCTCCTCTTTTCTCTGTTGTTTATCCTCCTCAGGTGAGCACACCTGCAGAAAAGGTGTCTCCTAAAGAGGATGAGAGGAAGGATGAGTCTCCTGCGTCGTGGCGAATAGGCCTGCGGAAAACCGGAAGCTATGGAGCGCTAGCGGAAATCAGCACAACTAAAGATGCGCAGAAGGAGAAGGACACTGCGGGGGTCATGCGCTCTGCCTCTTCTCCTCGCCTCTCATCCTCACTGGACAACAAGGACAAGGAGAAGGTGAGCAGGGGTTTAGCAGTAGTGTAGTGCAGTGCAGAGAACGTCTCCAGGTTCAGTTCCTCTCAGTCAACAGTCTTTGTGTCAGTAAGTTCCTGTTGCTTACTTGCTGGAGCCCTGTGCTAGCAACGTCAAAATCATGGGTTTGATTCCTATGAATCACACATAGTTAAACTAAACTGTGTACCTTAATGTAAGTGACTTAAGATAATAGTGTCAGCCAAATGCATAGTTACATGCACAGAAAATAATTTCAACATCCTGTAGTTTTTAAAAAGACTGTTTACATCTTCACTGATGTACCTGTGACACCTGTGGGACTTCCATCAGTAATGAAGAATTAGAGTCTCGTGTAGAACAGAAATCTCATTATTAACAGTGCCAGATTGACATCAGTTAATCAACTGCTTCATTCACAACAGGAGAAGGAAAAGACGCGACTGGCGTACGTCGCGCCCACCATCCCAAAGAGACACGTTAGCACATCAGATATGGATGAGAAGGAGCACAGGTAAAGATAGTATTCTGCATTGCTGAGCGCTCCAGCTGCTGTGTGTGTGTCGTGTGTTGCTGTGTGAGAAACACAAGCTCAAGTGTAGCATGTATGTGTGGCATATGCAGCTGCTGCATACTTAGTGCACATTCATTGTTTCAGAACAAGATTAATGTCATGCAGATGAGGTTAGCAGTTCATTCAAAGAAAGATGTTCTACATTCTAACTACCATCAGCAGTATTTTGATGAGTTAGTTTTGTAGTCTGATAGTTACCAGCAGTGAGACTTTGGAAATGAGGTACAATAAGTAGCGTGTGGTTCTCAGGGATTCGGCTGCTAGTCTGGTACGTAGCGGCTCCTACACCAGGAGGCGCTGGGAGGAGGACCTGAGGAACAGCGACGGAACCGCCTCACTAAACAGAACCTCCAGCTATCAGCGCAGGTTAGCTTTTATTTCACTAATAATATTGATTTAATTGCCCAGAAACGTACAGTATGAAAGATTACCGAACTTCAAAGAAGTGCGAGAGTCATTCACTGCTCTGATAATGTGCGTTATTTTGACCATCATAACCCTCTTAACCATCATAACTGCTGGTGGAACACTAGAGGTGTGTTTCTAATCTGGGCTGAATATCATCCTGCGTTTGCTCAGATGTCAGTCGCTGTTTGAGGATGATGGATGTCTTCTAAACATGCTTTTGCTTGTCTAATCAACTAAAGCTTGTGCAGATTCCTCGTGTGCTTACAACTGTGGCTGTGTAACAGTGAATTAGCATGACTGCACTTGTGTTAATTGGCTTGGTTTTAAAGACAGTTGTTTTAATGAGCACGCTGTAGTGCTGCATGCTGTATTATTATTATCCTTTATTGATTATTATCCTGTGTTACCTCCAGTCAAAGTGACTTGAAAGTTTACATGATTCCAGAATAAGAAAACCAAGCCCCTCCCACAAGTGGGCCTGTGCTTTTAAACATCTGTGTAATGTTTTGTCTATGTGTGTGTTTTTGTGTGTGTGTGTATGTGGGCTCGCTGCTAACTGACCTCCCTCACGCGGCAGTACGTCTCACACGCTAGCATTAGGCCGCACGTCTAGCACTCGCGACCTGCCTGTCAAATCCTCCTCTGCTTCCAGCCTGGAACCTAACAACTCAAAAACCTGCCAGCAGCCTTCCTCCGGCTACCAGTCCTACAGCATTCACCGCAGGTACCCGCTGACCGCCGCACGGCCACACACACACACAGCCCATGTGTCTTTGTGTTCCACGTGTCATTCTCACTGCCTGGTGATGTATTTGTCGAGTGGGCTTCTGGGTTGGACATACAGTTATGTTGTATATTGTATATAAGTTTTATATGCCAATGGACTAAATATAGTGCTGGGGGATATTATAGTGAGTATTTTTTTGTACCAATACTAAGACAAAAAGTATGATTTTAATACCACAACAAAAACTAAAACTATGATATTTAA
>JAZGTJ010011078.1:0-17337 GCA_036877575.1 Botia almorhae
GTCCACAGTGTAATGTGGAAGTGTGTCAAGAGACCTGCAGTATGAGGAGAAACCATCTGCCACTCTGCACCCCGTCTCCATCCTCAATTAAACACCAGCCAGTACAGACACATTTACAGATAGCCGGTGAAATCTGAACAACCCTGACCTGAGTCGAGATGCCAGTCAGCACAATTAGCAATATCAATTAGCCCGATTCCATGTGTTTCCCACGTGCTGCTTCGGCCAGTAATGAGCAATATAATTTGGCAGAAAAGCGCCTTGTGCTAAAGACAGAAATGACCTCGGTGACCCTCTATATTAATATTTGACACCAATTATGCCACAAGCTGAAGTACACCAGCGTGTTTTTTCTGATCGTGCCTCTCGAAGCTGTACAGTTTGTGAGCGATCTCATGTGCTTTCACTCTCCGTCTTTCATTCTCGGCATATACTGTAAACTAAGATCACAGCAGATGGTGGTAGAGCTAAGCAGACAGCTGGTATATCACCTACTCTTAAATACCAAACACAATCATGTGGATTCTGTACATTATGTATAACATGAGGGGAAACTGTATGATTGAAAGCTTAGTGCCGGGTTGAGAGAATTAAAACAGTGGGAGACAAAACTGCAACTAGTGAAACAACATCTGGCATTTGCGCTACTCTAAAAATCTGTTCATTTATTGTAAATGTGAGCGATGCATTTTTGCTCTGAAGATTTTCTGCTGGCATCTCAATAATTAACGAGCCAATTACACCGCAACAGATTTGCTCTCATTACAAAACAAACGTGTCACGTGACGTCTGGCATCAATGAAATATCATCGCATACATTTCCTAGTATTTCAGCCACAGTGATATTTCTGTGATGCAGTGCTGTTATCACTGAACAGGAGCTGCTGTGTGCTGAATGATCTGGGTAATAACAGAACATAAGCAGAAGCATAAATCAGACGGTTCTGTATTAATATAGGCTGTCATCTAACACAAGCATGTGATTTAACAGACTGTTTTATGTTATAAACCCTCACTGTGATGATGCCTGATGTGATTGGATAAACAGTTTAGATTCTTCTGTTTAGATTCTTTGTCATGAATGTACCTGAATTCTGTTAAATATTAGTTCTTGACTCTAGTTTAAACTCACTGATTGATTTAAACTATTCAGTGTAAATAATTGTATTTATTTGTTTGAATCCTTTTTGGGAAAATTAAATACACAGTGAGTTAAAAGGAAAGTTTGGTGGTTTGGTGTTAATAAGGAGGTCCTTGTGACCTACCAATAAGGTTGTGAGGCACATTAAAATTACTAGGCAACACTAAAATAGTTATAGTCATAGTCGTAGTAGTAATAATTAATAATAAATTAGGGCATGTGTTGTTACACATTGTTATTGCTGTTGTTATTGCTGGTCATCATGTCATACAGCCTCACATTTTCTGTTTTGTTGAACCCCTGTGGGGCGTGTCCATCTGTTGAGCCCCGCCCTCTCCAGCCTCTCTGATCCCTGCTGTGTTTCCACCTGCACTTCATTAAAACACTCATCTGACCCCTATTGTTAATTTCATGTAAACACAGGGCCGAGGGTCAAAGTTCACCCTGGGTCACTAACCCCTCGCCTCTGGAGATGCTGAGGCAGGATCTGAGAGGCCCCATGTGGAGTTGCTATGAAGCTCGGCTGATAAGACTTGACCAAAACAGACTTCAGTAATGCAGGGTGTTTATGCAGTAGATCAGAAGGGAGTATAAGTAGAGTGTCAGGTCTGGATCTGAGGCCTCACCAGGACCTGCCGAAGTCTCTGACTTCACAGACACAGTGAAGTCAGTTGCCTCAGGGACGTTTCTGCTCTTGGCCCCTTAATCTATTGATGAATTCAATTACAGCAGCTCCAGCGTGTAGCACAAAGGGCTGAGGGATGTCAAACCAGTACCTTCACCAGTAAGACTGAAGAATCAGGATTCTCCTCCCCCAACAACTAACAGGAAGTAGTAGCTCAAAAACTGAAATGGCGTAAATAGTTCAACAGTGCTGAATTTGGTGAATAAATCTCAAAATCTGTAATGAGCATAATTAACATAGAAAGATGATGTGTTTGTGTTGAAATGAATGATATAAATATTTAGATACATTTAGGCACTTTTAACTCCTGGCTAAGCTGAATTGGTTTTTGAACCAAAATACTATATGCAAAAGTGTCCCCGCTGTGAATTCACCTCTGAAAGGAGCAAAACTTTCATTCAAAAATTTCATTTAAAAGTTATTCTTCTTTCAGTTTAAAAAACATTTTATCCTGAAAATCTAACAGCTGACGTATTAAAAACAAAATCTTCACAGGAGGGTCAAAATATTCTGCCGACACACACTTTATTCTCCTAAAAATAGTTCTCAGGATGGCATTGAGGAAAATGGTCATTTGAAGAGTGACAAATAGATGACAGCTGATCCGTGGAAAAATGGAGATACCCTCACGTCCCGGGAGAAACACTGATTTATAGCATGTGGGGAGTAGGAGAGGTGTTGGCTGGGATTGATACGATGCTAAGCTCAGCAAGACCTCCCTATCGACACCCTAACCACCCCTGAGCCCTCACCCTGCGGCTGGTCGTGCTGTAGCCGTGCTGAGAGAGGCATGATGGGAAAGGAGACCGTTCTGAGGAGAAGGGGTTTGGAGGAGATGCCTCTTTCACCTGCTTCTCCTCCCACAGTAATCCAGGTCTGCTTCTGAACACCCACACTGTAGCTGCACAGTCGGATTAGTCTCTCTGTTGCTCTGGTAATTAGAGCTCTCTAAGGAACAAGGTTTTTCTTGGGCCCTGTGTAGGATGTGGAAAGTCAACATGGACAAAAATTGAGTGTTTTTTTTAATTGTATGTCCAAAAATAGAACGTTATGTAGAGTTAGGGGTATTGATTCATCACTAAAACACAGAACGTTTCCATTACATATTTTGGACAAGACAAGGGCAGCCAACAGATCCCTCATAACCATAATTACACCTCATAAAACCAGTTTGATCTGCTTATCACAGCGCTCCAGGTTAGAAACATGTAAACAATAACATAATTTTTATTTTTGGCATTAAAATGTCATAAATGTCATAACAATCTAGTAAAAAGCTAAAGTGCAGAATAATGTCATACATTTTTTCATCTGTATTAGCTGGAATGAGAGACTGTGTAAATGGGAGACTTGAATGTTTATATCTTCTAAATGTAAATTGTTAATGTTTTGAAGCTTATAGTCATTCTTAGGAACATATTCATACTCAAAGCCAACAACTTTATTTAAATTTCACGTGGACTTCATCTATAATCTTCTATTACAACGTGTTCCTGTATTTAACACGAGTCATACTGTTTTGACATTGTATGTCTGTGAAATAAAGATTTTATTTACACTCACTGATGCAGATGAATTTAGACGAGAACAAAATGATCAAAATACACTTTGATCATCTGGTTGCTCTACAGGTCAAAACTGCTCATCTTAAATGAGAACAAACCAAATCAAAACAGCTATTTTGTACCTCTGTCGGCCCTGCCCATTACTTTCACACATCTTCAGCGAAGCGTGATAACAGCTCTGCCGATTGCCGTGACAGAATAAACCATAACAAACAAGTTATTTGTGATCATCACAACAGTTCAGGAGCAACAGACGGGCAGCAGTTGTAAAAATAAAGCGCTGTTATTGCACGTGAGAAATGTTCCATTCAACACGCAAACTGAAAGAGGACACGGGTCATCTGTTCCTGTCTGATTAGACTCTTTGGGGACTCTGGAGGGGATAATAAATAACAATCACGAGAAACAGCATCAATCTTGTTGAACCACAACTACAGTTCCACACCTATGACTGTCATTTACATCCATTTATCAGCGTTCGGCTGTTTTCTGCTTTCTGTGTGTGTGTGTGTGTGAGCAGAAGGTGCTGATGTGTTATGACTGAAGCGACTCTGATTTTCACACATGGAGTCACACAGCTGAGCTCCTATTAATTCAGTTAGTGCGTGTTCACTGAGTGCAGCATCTACAACATGACTGTTTAGTTTGAAAGGAAAGTCACACATGATTTCGACATGATCTAGTTCTCTACAGAAATCATTGCTGGGTGTCTTAGAGGTCCTAAAAGATGAATCTGTTTAAACTCTTGTGTAACAGATCTTTGATTTCACTGTCTGCAGTTTAGGGGCGGGGCTACCAGAGATTATATCACAATAATAGACCAACCTGAAAAAATAAATGAATGCAGTGACTGTACAGAAAAGTAAAGCAGCTTGATTATACATTTAAAAAAATGTTTCCTTTCTCATCAAAGCCAATCAGATTAGTGCTTATTAAATCCATATCATTCCCTGTTGTTTGTTTCATTTACGTTCTTGTCTGTGTTAACGTAATGTTGCGAGACATTACTGTGTCATTATTGTGCTACATTCTCCTTCATCAAACGGGCTCTGGAATTTGCAGAGGATTGTGGGTAATGAGCAAGAGTGCTACTGTTCTGAATATCAGCACTGATGTTACTTGGCTGTGGCCGAAGTTACCGGTTAGAAGTTCACAACAAGTAACAAACAATTTAGACAAAGTTCATTTTATATCTGTTATATACAACAAAATGTGTTCTGAATAAAATTTGTCCTGAAGTAACTGGTATTCTGAGTCTAGCGTGTCGGGCGTGTATTGCCATGTCCTGTCATGTTCACCACATCTTGTTCAGCTGACGTGTTTGATGGTGTTATGAGTGCCGTGAGCTTTATGGATCAAAAGCAACATGTTATTATAACTGATGAATAGAACTAAATGTTTTCCACACAGATGGTGAAGCTGAAGACCGCTAAGAGGGAGATAAAGGTAACCAAGTTGCCAAGTTGTTAGAGAAAAGAGGTTCACCATGTAGTAGGTTAAAAAAGTGACTCCAGTGATCTTGTGTCTCTTTTGTGTTTCATTAGAGATCTCAACAATGTCTCGGACTGAGCTCAGATTTAACAAGACACCTGCTCTGCAATTAAAAAAAAACGTCAGAGAAAAAACATTTCTAATTAAATCTGTCTAAAACAAAATCATCTGTTCTGTCTTATCTAAAGTAATTGTAAAGTTTACCCTCACTGAATCTTTACGTTTCACAATTGTTTACAATGTGCACTTGTTTTTTTCCCCTAAAGATTTTTAGGAAAATCATCTCAGACAAAGTGAATTCAGTGATACCTCAATGAATGATGTTTAGTCTCTCTAATTAAGATGCTTAAAAAGGGGCAACCATGTCTCTCTGTGTATTGACATCCCTGTTAGATGCTTTGTTATTGACCTGCCCTCGCCTCTCGCATCGTAAATGAGAAAGTGATTAGACGCCCGAGTTAAATAAAGATTCAATTAAAACACTGGAATAAATGACCGGCCTTAAGGAATGAGTCTGGAGGATGCACAAGTGGCAGAGCAGCAGATGGCTTAGAGGGGGCCGGACTCTGGCACGTTGTGTTTCAATACATCGTCTGAACGGGACCCCAGTGGGTTTGTCTCTTATGGTTACAGTGTGTTACACCTCTTAACGTTCATGTTGCACCCGCAGGTCTGTGTTGTTGGGGTTTTGGGTGTAATTAGGAAGCATGTGGAGGTTTGAGATGGATTTGTAGGTATGGAGAATGGGGGTGTTCCTCAGCTAAACAGTTTCTCAGGAGAACCAAAGCGGCTGCGCTTCAGAAAGCATGGCGAGGTGCCCTATCAGAGCGGGCGTGATAAATTTAGCAGACAAGAGCACAAGACAACACTGCAGTGAAGGAAACATGCAGAGGATGCTCTGTATATCAGTACAGTTAGTGCGCTGTGATCATTTGGAAACACAGTGTGCTTGCGTGGGACCATCTCTGAACAGTTACATAATTGGTGCACTGCAGGAAAACACAGAGACGGGTCGTGCATATCGCTGCTTCAGTCTGCAGAAGGTGCAGAGACGCACGGAGACATGAAGAGAAAGACACAGCCAGCGAGGGGGAAATGAAAGAGAAAACAAGGACAACGCTCACTGGAGAAATACAGACACTAGATAGAGCTGGCCAATGCCTGACCCGTCTCTTCCTGAACTGACTGGAGTGATGCAACAGGAAATGACAACTGTATTCTCTCCAAGAGGAAAATGCATTGCTCAGAGGTTTCTCGTTCATAGCCCGTGAGATGTGATGGGGTTTTATTTGAGCACATATCTTGTCTTACATTTGACCTAAAATCCCTTGGAATTAGAAAATAAGTCTATAGAGCTTAATGTCACAAATCATTTTCTAATGTCTGCATTTCGTATGGGTGCATTTTAAGATCCTAAACTTCAAATACATGTGTAATATTAAGAGTGTCTGTTTCCCCAGAGGAAAAGTTTCTGCTCTTCATTTCATCTTAACGCCGTCTACAAGAAACAACTGCCGAAGGTTATTAAGAGTTTAAATGTGATTTTTCTTTCCTGTCGGCTGTAATCTGCACACACAATTTATATATAGTGCTGCACAACAAATGCTTGGTTTGGTTTGGCCCCGGCCACAGTGAGGTTTCGAGAGGTCATGTTAGCTTTGGCCAGTTTGTCTGTGTGCGCTCACCTGAGCCCAGCGCAGTGTGTTTAGTCAGAGGTGACGGATGAGTTATCTGCCAGCACACAGCACACAGGAGAACAGTCACACTGTATAAATCACACAGTCCTCCACCCTCAACCTCCAGAGCACAGCTGGCCTGTAGCTCACGGGAAGAAGAGTTCACATCATCTTCAGATTTTACTGTAGCTCAAAGAGCACCAGAAAATGAAGGTACAAGCAGCATGACCGACTGCATTACAGTGGGACATAAGATCACAAAGATCACAACTGAAAACAATCTGTACTATTCCGTACAGCTGAAACGATGCTCACTAAACATGTCCTCAAAGACCAACTCACTAAATTAAGACATTACAGAACACACTCCCATAATCCCTAGCAGTTAGCCAATGCATGCTAAAATCACAGTGTTGGCTTTGTTTTGAGAGGCCTGGTGTGATTTAAACAGCAGCTCAAATGAAACCAGAGTACTGCAGGTCTGCAGCCAGACAGCGTGAGGAAGCGTTCAGCCCTCACGGCTTTGAAGAGCTGAACCTGATACAGTTGAAATTTCAGGACGCCTGTGGATGAATCAAATCAAATGTGAGTGACAGGCTGCAGAACCGAAGCATTAAGGTATCCTGTTACCCTTCAGTGTGATCAGCCGAGCGAGTTAAACTGCCTGTGACAAACGCTTTCAGAAGCAAACACACGCACTACCATCTGGAAACTTTCCTCTTTAAGAGCTTGAAACTTCTCTGTACCCAACTGACAATTTTAGGTTGTAAAAACGTTTCCATTAAGTAACAAAAAGGTTTTTGAATGTTGTGTTAACCAGTTTTTAGATGTTGTATTAACTTTATTGATTGGTGATTAGAACGTTATTTGAACATTTCACTAAAAATTTAAGAACAATGTTTTGACGCTAACAATTTTAGAATGCTGGTCAATTACATATAACATTGAAAAACCTTTGACTAACGTTACTGAGACAGTCCCCTGTTAGCTGGGTAGCTCCATACTGCTCTGTTGTGCATGAATACAGCCTTCACACAGAGCAGTTAATGGCTGTTTGGTTATTTAGGGGCAACTGGTTCAACTGAATCTCTTTGAAATCATGTAATGAGCCGTATGGAGGTGAGGGTATCAGGACCCATTCACCTGACCACCAGCGTAAACAAAATCAACACCATTAACCATCACGGTAGTCACAAAAGAAAAAGAAATGTCTGTTTTAATGGACCTGTGTGGTTCAGATCACACATTGGCACCTCGGTCACGAATCCAAAGCAAACTTTATTTAAACATGCGTGACAAACAACAGATGCGTGACACGTGCTTCAGGAGCGCCTTCATCATACATTACACACATACATCTCCATACGTGTAGATAGGTTGTTATAAAACTATACAGTAGCTTCCACAAGAGAAATAAAATAAGAAAGGAAATCGTTCGAACTAACTGTCTTTAAAGGTCAAATGCATTCACGCGGCGCTGAACTGTTAGTCTCACAACTGTTATTACACTTCAGAGGTCAATCAATGAATCCAAAAACGTTCAAAGAAGTCGACTTCTCGGAGGCAACGTGAATTTATTTACATACATTAAAATATTTTAATATTTTAAGTCCAAGGTGGTGTTTACTCTAAAATCCACTTCAAGATCCTAACAAATTATTTAAATGAAATGATTCTACACTGAGACAAAAATAAAGTTATTACTGTCTAATTCATTAGAAAACAAGACAGAGGAACGTTTACTTTTTATGGAAATAGGCAAAATACAGCATCGCACTCGACCAAATCCTGTTATTTATATACACGTATGTACAGATGTACACATTTGGTCTCAGCAGATAAATAGCATAAAAGGAAAAACAAAACACATTCCTAGAAAACAATCCATCTGGTGTATGTTGCTAATATTAGCTATCTATATTAGCTAATATGACCTGCTATATTACTAGTCAATATGCTGTATTACTATATTACATATATATCACTAATATTACTAGCAGAAATGGGGGATATGAACATTTTGCACCATTTTACAATTCCCATAAAGCTGATTTTCCTACAGTAAATCTATAATACATACCGACTTCCAGAAATTACTGTACTGTACTGTACTAATTACTGTGAACTTATCTGCACATTCAAAACCTGCTATACCGGCTACATAACTGGTATGACCTTTATTATCGGAGACATGATTCCTGTCTAGCAGAATATTAGCAAAAGTTTAAAATGATCTCACCCAGAACTTGTTATTCAGTCTAAAGCTGCCGGTCCATCCCTCACACACAGAGACACTGCAGTCATATAATGAATGGTGAGGACGGGTGACCTTCTGTAAATGGCCACGCAGTTAAACTTTGTCACATGTACCTCAACCGCTTTTCAACAGTGTTTCCAGGCAGACGAAACAGCCACTAACCCACGAGAAGAATTGTCTCTTCTTCAGCCATAGTCTGTAAAGAGACAAAGATATTCAGTGTTTAGTATGAATTTGGGGGTTTGTGGATAAATCTTGAAGGCAGAAGATTAGATTAGATGGTAGAGCGTGGCTAGCACACTTCAGTGCTAAGCAAGTATTTGTAGATGTATGACTTGCAGAGGAGAAGAGATGGGTGCAGTTTATCAAGATGATAAACACTCCAAATGCAGCTTGCCCCAGTGTGCTAGAGAGGCACGGCCCATTTAACATCAAACTATTTGTCAAAATGAAGAGCCAGACCTTGGGACTAATCTAGGGAACCCTTGATCATCCAACCACTGGACGGGCGTTTATTAAAGCTCCAGTCTGCTGTGACATACTGACCATGTCCACCCATCAGCTACAGACTCCTCTGGCTCTTCTTCATCTGCAGGTTCCTCATATGCCACAGACACACTTTCACCACAGGGGGAGGGGTGGGGGCAACTGGGGCTGTTGGAGGCAGCATTATGATGTCAGGGATGACCTGAAATAAAAATATTACAAAACAAAAAAAATCTGTTAATTAATGAAGCATTTTGTAGCTCTTACAGTTGACAGCATAAATAATGGTCTTTACTGCTGTGGTCACCTAATCTATTTGTTTATAAACAAAGACATAATCCAATATTGCTACACATTAGCCTCTGCTACTAATTCTTAATCAGTATATGTTCATAAACTCTGATGCCTGTGTGGGCAATGCAGGTTTGATTCCGGTCTGCAACGTGTTCTAATTCTTCCTTTCACAACAGAGGGAAAACAGAATCAGAAAAGAAAGGTTTCAAATGATTCAGGGCCACATTTCTCAGCAGGTATCTGAGGAAGGACGTACTGCTCGGGGGAAACAGAGGCCTAAATCAATTATCATGTCTTGAGAAACTGAGGAAGTGCATGAAAGACTTGCTGGTAATTATAGCACAGAAGCAGTGCTGTACCGTGAGGACCCTCTCCAGGCACCACCAGTTCAACAGCAGCAGTGGGGTTTTAGTAATAGCAGGATTGCCAGGTTTGGCAAAGGCCTATAAGACAGCCTGCAGCTTACCTGTGGGCTGCACTGGTGTGAGTGTGTCACCCGGGCTGGGATCACAGGGATACGTAAATGCCTGACGGCTGGAGAATCTGGGCCGTGTGTTAATGATCTTATTAAGAACATGAGATGCACTTGCGATCCATTCTAAATTAAAAAAGTTCAGCTAAACCATATTCGGCTAAGGGAACCTTCCAGTACACACAGTTTTCTTGTAGCTCTGTGACATGGTTTTGTAGCACTAAGAGCTCTTACACGTCTCAAGCACAGCTGCCTTTTGTTCTGATCTTACAGGAAATTAGGAAGCCCTGCTAATGACTCTTCGCTAGGAACGACTCTCCCCTGCGTGTCTCTCAGAAACACACGATGCATCATGTAACACTGATTCATTTCAGAATGTATCAGCAGCCAATGACAAAAGTCGCTGGATAAGACGTGTTGGTGGGGGGGGTGCATAGCAACAGCACAATTTTTCCCCTCTGCAATGTTTCTGAGCTCGCTTTTGGTTTGCATTGGTTACATACAGACCACATTGTTGCTTCTCGCTAAAGATATGTTCCTGGATCAACATTATCCTATCCATAAGCCAAACCCTAACCATAACTGACCCCTAAAATGAGAGAAAGGTTCTATAGAATGGTAAATAAGCCCCTTACCCAGTTACAAGCCTAAATCTAACATTGACCCTACATTTAATTGTTCAATCAGACTGACTGATAGAAAGCTTGTTCCAGGACCAATGGAGGAACATGTCCTGCTTGGGGAAACCTATGTCTTTATCTACATGTGTCCATGTGCACTGAGACGACCCAGAGAGAACAGCACCGATCCATCCAAATATCCAATCACATATACAGACTTTAGATCAAATCTATATGCCATATATACCCTGTATAGCACAATATGCTAGTCCACTATTTGTAGCCATGACATTTAGCTGAGAGTTATTTGATTAGCATGACAGATTTACCACTGAAGTCAAGTAGGGTTAACATGGTTGAGCCAAGTTAATTTATTTTGACCTCTACTAAATTGACAGTCATAAAATATTGCTCATTAGGTCAAGAGGAAAATACAGCACAAACAGCTCTACTGATACAGTAATCACATTAGATCTTGAGGTTATGAAATGAGGTTCATATATGGGAATATGGCTGATTTAATCTTTGTAATTGCATGAACTTTTTGAAGATAAGGTCATATGAACAATTTAAGCTAAAGCACGATTTTTACAGCAACACGCAGAGCAAGGTGTACAGCTTTGCATTTAGAATATCAGTGTCTTTTCCATCAAAAATGTTTTAAATACACAAATGATCGGTTCACTTAGATGTGAAATCACGTGTAACACATGTAAAGTGGTTATATGTGTAATCTTTTCAAACATTAAAAATATTTTCCCCTAAAATATTTTCATCTAATGCTATGATTAATGCCGTTGTCGAATTCCTTAAAAAGTGTCATCACTGACCTGAGTAGCCTGGCACAGAACACTGGCTCAACCAATGCTGTAAGTTTGGGGCTGGACTCTCTGTTTTGACTGACCAATGAGAGATCAGGGGGAGTGTTTGGAAACATTTTTGGTGCATGAAGCTAGTGGTGAAGAAATTATATGCTGGACTTGTAAAAAGAAAATTTGAACATTTACATTACATTTACATTTAGTCATTTAGCTGACGCTTTTATCCAAAGCTTTTAAAGAGAGCTTAAGAGAGCTCATTAACTGGCCTAATTTTTATTCTAAAAATAAGAAAACATGAACCATACATCCTGTCCCCCTTCCTCAGCCCCCCCGCCACTGCAGATTAGAGAGGAATATCTGCAGCACTGAGACCTGCACTGCTGGGGTTAGGGAAACCCTGCGGCGCTGATGAAATGCTTAGCTTACATTTCCTGGCGAATGGTTTTAAACATCAAACACCAGCACTATCTAAGACTTATATTCAACAGACGGTATAAAACATTAATTAGTTTTGTGGGGAAAAGGGCAGAGAAGAAGCGAGGAATTAGATGGGCCTTGATCTGTCTCCACGTTAGTCGTGTGTGCACTGTAGACCAAACTCACATTTATGATGGGCTAGATGTTTGGAGCTACCTCCAAAAGATTGGGGTAAACTTACACCTCCTTAGACCTCCTCAACCACCTCAATGAGGGTCTGTTTTAGGCTATCTGTTCACAAGTCAACCACATTCGGAGGACACAAAAACTCTTGTGACTAGTTTAGTGTGAATGCTAATCCACTGTAACCACTGTAAGTGAAAACTCTACACACATTTAATCAATCTTTTTCCCAATAATTTACTCTGAACTTTACCAGTTACATGCAGCTTTAAAGAAAGACTAACATTCAAGTATATTTGGGAAAAACTGCAGATTTTTTCCACACTTTTTTTTTACCTCATCAACAAGCAGTAACACAATGAAGTGTGTAAGTGGTCTGTGTACTAATAAGAGATTGTCCCCTTAAAATCTGATCAAAATGCCGACACCTTACCAGCAGGTGTAAACTGAGTCCGGCCTACTGACCACTTGTGATCGTTTCCCTGGAGCTAGATCTTAAAACCTGTTATAAACAGGGTCATCACTGAATACTGCAGTTCAAAACAGAACTGAATGTAATCTTTGTCAGAACGTAAACTGAAAACAGACTCCATTCTTCATTCTTTAACGCTGCTGGCGCATGTTCTTAGTTATGCAATGCTTGCAAATTTATTGCCCTGTGCTGTATGTCCAAATTTAGCCTCCCATTCAGAATCAATACTGTCTAGATATACACACCAACCCACAGGAAGCAGCAAATACACACACACACAGGCATTAAAACACAAGTTGAAGGGCAGGAGGGCTGGGTAGTCACTGTGGCTCCCTGGTGAGATCTCTCTGGGGACTCTGGGAAAATGCCGCCTTGGCTGATAAGGGAACATTTCGCTAATTAATCTGCTTAAGGAAGAGAGAGAGAGAGAGGAAGAGAGAGAGACTCTTAGCCCAGAACAAACTGGGCTGAGAAAGGGGCATCCTTTGTCATAATTCATTAGGAGTGACGGCCTACATTAGCCATCTGCTGTCTGCTGACCAATCAGAGCTGAGCTTTGTCTGTTCTGGCCAGATCTTCTCTATGCACCAGTGTCCTGGCTGTGGTACACCCCCTCAGCATCACTCTAGCATTAGGATAATCAAACACATTACTGGAAAACACAATCACTCCAGCAGCCTCAAACAGTGAGCAGTCTCAGGAGAAGGTGCAGATCTCACAACCCAAGTGTGACTAATACACTTACACATCTTCAGCTATGAAAGTGAACACACAGTGTGTACTGAATGCCTCTGCTTGAGACAATCTTACATTACTGAAGGAACGAGACCTCAAGCGACTGTTTTCTGTTCTTCAAAGGTAGTCGAGAGAGACACCATCAAGATGTAATGAGGGTCCCAAATCCTTGTTATAAAATCAGATTATTATTTTGTGTAAAGTTGCTTTAAACAATGCTAGTCAGTTTTCTTAGCTCCACCATCAGCCTCCTCTCTGCACAATCCCATCCTTATGTCAGCAAACCTGACCGCTAAAACTGACTGACAGGTAGAGAGCGTCTGATTGGTTAATTAATAACATCCTGTCAGATTCTTCTTCTGCATCTGACAGAGTCTGTCACAGATGTGTGTCATATTTTAACACACATATTTAATTGATATCTGTAAGGAAGCACATTTTATGCATGTTTGTCTGTAAATAAAAAATGTTTACAGCTCCTTTCACATTTCTAAACACGACAGTAAGTCTGTTTCAAACAGCAACAAAATTATGCTGGCTTACACGAAACCAAATGTTTTCAGCACTGCATGCGACGTTCATGAATTTTTAACCAATGAAATATCACTGTGGGCAGAGCTACTCATCACATCACTGCAGAAATATAAACACAGCAATCAACAAATCACAGCTGGTTAGGACACAGTTAACTTCCTCTGTAGACAGTGAGGCAGCATGCTCGCATTTAATGCAAGCAGTCTGGTGTTCTCACACAGACACACATCCACTGGCTCCTGTGTACAGTAAATACGGCCCCTTCCACAGGCAATCTCTATAAATCACTGATGCAATTTATGACAGACCGTCTGCTGATCTCTGAACCCATTACAATCCGTCTGCTCAGCACACAGGCGGCACTGAGGCCCTTTGACCGGGCTGAATTAACAGCACAGTCTCCAGTGTCAGATGAGCAGAGCACTGTAAACAGATCCAATTATTCTCCAAGAGCTATTTCTTGAGTTTAATAACTGTGACATCAGCAACACAATCCCCCACAAGCCCGTGGGGCAGTACGCTCACATATTACACACAGAAATGAGAGTGAGCCTCTGACATGTGACTGGGCCACCGAGAACCACAAGAGTTATGACATCAAAATGAAGAAAAATAGTTACGTTTTCTAAGATTTTTTGCTTCCTTCGAAAACTCTCAAATTCTAGCCATGCTGGGATAACGTGGATTATCAGGTTCTGCATTGTGGATTATCAGGTTCTGCACTGTGGATTATCAGGTTCTGCACTGTGGATTATCAGGTTCTGCACTGTGGATTATCAGGTTCTGCATTGTGAATTATCAGGTTCTGCACTGAGGATTATCAGGTTCTGCATTGTGGATTATCAGGTTCTGCATTGTGAATTATCAGGTTCTGCACTGTGGATTATCAGGTTCTGCATTGTGAATTATCAGGTTCTGCACTGTGGATTATCAGGTTCTGCATTGTGGATTATCAGGTTCTGCACTGTGGATTATCAGGTTCTGCACTGTGGATTATCAGGTTCTGCACTGTGGATTATCAGGTTCTGCACTGTGGATTATCAGGTTCTGCATTGTGGATTATCAGGTTCTGCACTGTGGATTATCAGGTTCTGCATTGTGAATTATCAGGTTCTGCACTGTGGATTATCAGGTTCTGCACTGTGGATTATCAGGTTCATACTGTGGATTATCAGGTTCATACTGTGGATTATCAGGTTCTGCACTGTGGATTATCAGGTTCTGCACACACTTGTGGGTTTGTGTGCATTCCGTCACTGTAAATGTGGAACACACCAGAAAAGTTTCACTCAAACTGTTGACCTGACTGTAGCACTGTGTGCGTTTGTGTGTGTATACTCTTGAGTGAAGGGAAAGTGACCGGTATGATGTCATCAGGTGAAAGTGTGTGTATGAAGAGAGCACAGCTGTGTATAAGCAGCGCTGCTAACAGTCTGTGAGGTAAGTGTGAATGACAGTGAGGTGCGAGGCATTAACACGAGGAAGCTGATGCACCTTGTTGACAGCAATTATTGATGGAAACTGTTTAGATGGGTGAAGCTTGAGTCAAACTGAGGTCAGAAACCTCATAGTTAAGTCTGAGCTAAGTCAAACATCAGTTAAGTCTGACGTTTGAAATGACTTCCACTTAATCACTTCACTTGTAGGTCCACTTTAAACTGTAACTTAAACCATAACTTATCTTAAACCATCTAACTTATGAGGATTATCTTATTGTGGAGTCTACAGTGTTGAATTGATGTTAAAAATGAATAAAATGCGGATCACAAATGCACAGAAAATGATCCACAGATAAATGCCAGGCAATTGTGTTTGTGACATAAAATATAACTGTAAATAATCCTTTGCAAATCCCATTTTATTTTATTTGTGAATTTCATAAACATTTGTGCAACATATATTTTTAGGTCTCATTGTATTTATCTGTAAATTCATAAACCCTTTTGTAAAATTTCCTACATTTATTTGTGGATAGTAATCTTTTTATTTGGTATACCAAACCTCAAATCTAACCCCATTCCTGTTAGCCTAGCAGAACCGCACTTCTCTCTCATTATCTTCATATATTAAGTGTCCAGATGCGGTCTTATGCCAGAACCTCAGCTCTGCACCTGTGCATTTCTTCTCTGTCAGTCCTTTCACAGGTGCCTGGCACCAGAACACCTGCACAACAGAACTGTGACATCTTCACTGTTCAAATTAGCTACTATAACCAGATGGATGACCTGCATTATTAAATAGAGTGCTACATTTTGGGTGTCCCTTTAGTGACCTGTCAAAGGGTGGCATAGATGGGGCAGGTCAGACGTGGTGCCCTCAAGGGTAAGTGGGTGGGTCCTTGTGCCCAGCTGCCGGCTCCTGCCCGGGACAGATGGTGAATGAGGCAGCTAATGGAGCGAATTCACGCAAGACAAATTTGCCCACTTAACAATCAATCCCGACGCTGCTCGCTCATCAATAATTCCTCACGATCTCTCAGGACTCTCTCAAAGGCAGACGGATGATCACTGATGCAGGCGCCATTGACTGATAAACAATAACACAAATAAACACGCTTATGTAATCAGTAATTCAGTACACAGCGTAAAACAAGCTTCTCAAAACATATAATGAAACTCCATCACATTATTTGATTTATTCGATTTTTTCTTTTTACCTTAATTATTATGAGTATTCTGTTATTCGTTTTAATAGTCTAATGTCATTATATGATGTTCATTATAATCAATATCACATTCATTATAAAACGGCTAGCAGACTTTAAATTCTAATCAGATGAGTTGTGTTCAAAACTGTGAGCGTTATTAATGTGCCGTAATACAACATTGCTCACTGTAAAACAATTAAGCTTGTTAATTATATTACTTGGTGAAAGAGTTCCTTATTCATAGNATTATATATATATATATATATATATATATATATATAAAATCAGAATATATTATTGGTCTATTTAGTATCAATTTAACACTGCTGTCTTCCATCATCAGTGTTAATAATAAGCCAAAGGAAATCACATCTAAGAAATCACCGTGACAGATTCTTATGGCTCCAGAACTTCAGGTCCAAATTTATACAGCGATTTTCTCATCCACCAACTGTGCATTAAACGTGTAATTCTAGCCACAAAGTGTGCACGACTATCTGAGTACCAAAGCAAACACACATATAGACTATATATAAAACTATAGCTAGGGCTGCAGGGCGCAAATCAAACACTTCCACTAAGAACCCTGATGTGTTCTTATGGGCTTTGTAGCTAGGCAACAAATTTAAACGGCTCTCAGTGTGAGCTCTGGCCCCAGCTCAAGCGTTTCAGAGGGAGCAGTTTTGCTCCGCCGGGCCCATATGCCAGTCTGTCAATAATGCATGTGGATGAAACCTGACGGGGGAAGTAATATTTCTGTAGAGCCGATATCAGCCAGCAGCTGGCTGTGTGTAAATACATCTAAGAGGGGAAATCTGAGGGGGGCTTTGGGTGTAATCCC